>JAVTVY010022013.1:0-87294 GCA_036873755.1 Hanleya hanleyi
AGCCTGACCAGTGGCGTGTGCGGACAATATTGCTTGTTTTACCTGTACCATCGATGCCGGGGAAGACCCTTATCTACTATCGTACAGATGTTTGACGAGTACTCCCAGGCCGAGGACCGCGATGTACTCGTCTATGACTGGGCCGCCCATCATTTCAATGTACAAGCCCCGTTCTGGGCTTAAGTTAATGACAAGCCCCTTGTTCTGGGCTTCAATGTATAAGCCCCTTGTTCTGGGCTTCAATGTACAAGCCCCTTGTTCTGGGCTTCAGTTAATGACAAGCCCCTTGTTCTGGGCTTGAGTTTTCACGTGGTTGTTCTCACGTTGTTGTTGTTCACTGAATAAAAAAAAAAAAAATGAGATCTCACCAAAAAACCCTGTCTTGTGTGTTTTATTCCTAATGCATCAATGCCCAATGTGGAGATTCAGTCAAACTGAAATCAGTGGTGTAGGATGGGGTCAAAATGTAACCCATCAAGTTTAGAAGGCAAGAGCACTATAGTAAAAAATAGAAGAGAGCCAATGAAATCAGCCTACAGACCAAGTACGTGTCTTTGGTCTAGGTTTGGAGCGGGCATTTCATTGAGGTACGTGTATACGGTGAGTGAAGAGACTCGTCCAACACGTATAGATTATGACTATAAGTTCTATGAGCATAATGCATGAAAATGGCTTTGAACACCGTATTAGCCAATCAGTGACCTAGAATGGAGCCAAAGGTAACCCATCCATGTCCAGAAAAACATTACCCGGGTGTACAAGAACCCAGATGTAAGCGCGGACGTCAGCGAAAGCACACCGTGAATACCCCAATTCCATTGGCTGATTGTTCGATCGCTGATTGGTTCTTCTCGACCGCTGATTGGCTCTTTTCCTCGACCGCTGATTGGTCCAAATGGAACTGCCCATCTTTCCCAGGTTCATCTAGAATCCCCTAGAATCTAGAATTTTTTATTGTGCTCAAGCTCTGACTATAGCGATGCCGCAACATTGTCTCATTGGACATTGGACCGTCTGACCTGGAGGTGACCCTTTGACCTTTTGACCCGCGTCCGCGCGCGCGCGCACTGCCGGGGATGACGCGGGATGACGCGCGCGCGCGCGCGCGCTCGCGCTGCGGGGCGCTGGGGCGGGGCGGGAAAACACAAAACACACCGGCGATTGAACATACGGACGTCTAAGAGGAAACATTAGGAACTCTTCTATGTTTGGAGGTAGTGTTTAGTGAAAAACCCGGAAGTGACGTCATACAGGGTCCAGTTTTCGACACTGAGTGACCACATCCGACAAAATGGCCAGTTTTCGACACCGGATGTGCCGCCATCTTGAACATACGTGCCGCCATCTTGGATATGTCCCATAATGCACCGGGTCAAAATACTCGCTTCTGATTGGACGAGAGCTCTGGGACGGATTTGAAATACTCGCTTCTGATTGGACGAGACCTCCGTATTGCATCTGCGCATGCGCAGAATGATATTCCTACCGCACACCCAACCCATCAGATGCCCCTTCACGAATGCTTCACTTAGATACCTCACTCGACCCCATTGGTGCATTAGGGGCTCCCCTACATCCCAACACGGCTATTTTCATACACTTGGGCCACCGCGCATGCGCAGAATGCCGATAGTTCAACCCCACACCCAGCCCATCAGATGCCCCTTCACATAAGCTTCACTTTGATACCTCACTCGACCCCATTGGTCCATTAGGGGCTCCCCTAGCTCCCAACACGGCTATTTTCATACCCTTGGGCCACCGCGCATGCGCAGAATGCCGATAGTTCAACCCCATATCCAGCCCATCAGATGCCCCTTCACGAATGCTTCACTTTGATACCTCACTCGACCCCATTGGTCCATTACGGGCTCCCCTAGCTCCAACACGGCTATTTCCATACACTTGGGCCACCACGCATGCGCAGAATGCCGATAGTTCAACCCCACACCCAGTCCATCAGATGCCCCTTCACGAATGCTTCACTTTGATACCTCATACGACTCCATTGGCCCATTAGGGACTCCCTAGCTCCAAAACCGCTATTTCCATACCCTTGGGCCACCGCGCATGCGCAGAATGCCGATATTTCAACCCCACACCCAGCCCATCAGATGCCCCTTCACGAATGCTTCACATCGATACCTCACTCGACCCCACTGGACCAGTAGTCAATCTCCTAGCTCCAAAAAGGCTATTTTCATACCCTTTGGCCTCCGCGCATGCGCAGAATGCCGATAGTTCAACCCCGCGCCCAGCCCATCAGATGCCCCTTCACCTAACCTTCAATTTGATACCTCACTCGACCCCATCGGACCCTTAGGGGCTCCCCTAGCTCCAAAAAGGCTATTTTCATACCCTTCGGCCGCCGCGCATGCGCAGAATGACGATATTTCAACCCCACACCCAGCCCATTAGATGCTCCTTCACCTAACCTTCACTTTGATACCTCACTCGACCCCATCGGACCATTTTATCTAGGGACTACTTTTTCTCCGCGGAAGCTTTTTCCCGAGACCGAATCACCGCCAAAACCACGGCCAAACCGCATCACCGCGCATGAATACATTTTTTTTTTTTTTTTTTTGCCGGAACTTTTTTTTTGCCCGAACATGCCCGAACATGCCCGAACCACGCCGCCATCTTGCTTTACAACATGGCCGACAACACTTACAATTCAACCAATCAAAAGACTCGTTACAAAACCAACCAGTTGTGACGTCATAGTTACATCCGGGTGAAATATGACTTTAACTGCTGTATATACACTACTCAGGTGGAGGGCAACCTTCCCAAAGCGCGTGCTCCTTTGCACAGTCTCACTCTACTTTACTCTGCCCACAGTAGCGGAAGATGGCCGTTACGACGTTACTATTGGACAGCCCCCCCCCCCCCCCACACACACACACGTTTCAGTTTGAATCCGGCCCAAACCACTCTTTCAAGTTTCCACATGAGCGAACTACTTTTCCTACGCTCTGCCCATATAAACTGGAAAATCAATTATCTCCAGATCATTCCTTTCAACGCAGGTATTTTGCAGAATTAAAAAGTAATCGAAATGTTCGGATTTACTATATATTATGTCACTTTAAATGGGTTGATATCGGCTGATATACCAAAAAGAAAGTTCGTGAGCAAATGATGAAATTAAACGATGTCGTTTTCGGTATATGATATCTGTAAATAACAATAAACAGCATAACGGACAATCTGACAGAGGCAACTCTTTGTGAAAATCCCGGGCTTGCTATTCATCATATCTACGCTTTTCCCAATGAAGAATGCCATGGAACTCAGTAGTAGTTAGGGAATATTCGCACAGGTTACTGCTCCGGGTTGAAAATACTGATCCCTCTACTGACACTTTTACACATCCTCTAGAATTTGTCTTTATACAGCTGAAGATATGCCTCATAGTTATTTCTTAGGAGTGTATTTTTCAATGATTCCAAATATATAAATCTGTAGACTGTAAACTTATTCGTTGTCCAGATATTCGGATTATAGCAAAATTTATTTTAAAACTTAGTCTTCTTTCATAAATGGCTATTCTTTTTAAAGTATTCAACTTATCGTGATTTACCGAAAATCATTAGTTTAGGTAAAAGACAACTCGAAGAGGAAATCTGTGTCTCGCTTTCAAGAGTTTTGACCTAGTTCTTATTCTATTGACATTTATTGAATTTTTCTTCACAAAATCGCAGTTTTAAACTTTGAAGTTGGATAAAAATATAAACTATTATAATAATTATCGCAATTCTTAGACACGAACCAGGAATACACAGTATATCAAACAATCAGACCAAATTTCAGGTCTCTAGGATAAACACTTTACGAGAAAAAACCCGATTTCATGGAAATTTGGTGAAAAGGCAGAATAAGAGAAACCGAACAAAAACACAAAAGGTGGATATAGGTAGATTTGATTTTGCAACTGACTCTCAAATTTTGTACTGAAGCATTTGTTTTCAGATGGACATCAAAGTCAAGTATTGAAAAATTATGATTTCAAATATTATAGTTGTGTATATTTCTCTCTCTGTACATGTGTACATGCGACCTTTATATTAGACTTTGGGAAATGGAACGTGTATTGCATTCCGTATACTCTTGTGGCTTGATACATTGGGGCACAGTAAGACAAAGTTTGGCCTTATATGTGAAGCTTCTGATGGATAAGGCTATACACATTCCAACGAGCAACGACGTGCAGACATATCCCTCATTTGTCAGAGTGGAAAATATTGTTGATTGCTTACATCCGATCACATGGCGATGAAATCATTTACACGTACTGTGGTAATAAAGAAGATACATGGAACATTGCTGACAACACTTCAGTCACTAACTTTACATCGTGATCGGATAATTGCCTTCATAATTAAGATTCTGTGCTGATAGCGCTGATTATTTGGCGCATGGCAATTAGCTCAGTCACAAAGATTGAAATTGAAAGTCAGTGGAGAAACTATTAAAATAATAGATACAACTGTAAGTGCAGACAACTGATAGTTTTATTCCAATGTTCGTACATTGTACATCTTACGTACGACTGAGAATCCACCGAATTCTCGGGTCGGAATGTTAGATATCGACCAATGCTTCCCCGTAGAGTCATATGATTGCTTTTTAGTCGCCAAACCTCTTGCATATCGCTCCAATTAACGTATATCTGGTAGGTATTTGCCTTGGTCCTTTACAATTTTCTTTAACTCGGTAAAGAACATTCTGAACAATTGAACGCGAAAATTAGGCCCATATCATTGTCAACAGACCAGTTCTGATAAGAATTCTGTAGATTGGCAAACCATCAATCTCTTTGTTTTGATGAATACTCCAATAAGAGAGACGACCTAATATCAAGGTTTGTACATTTCGCCCTCTGTTAATCTATCTGGTCTGGGGTATAGTTGTAATTATTTTATCCCAACTCTGATACCACATTTTGCCATTGTCAGTTTGCAACTTGCTAAAAGTCAGTGAAACACCCTTTGTTCAGAAAAACGTGTCGCGCATGCGCAATCGGTCTGTATCGAATTTGATCGGCACATGGTTCTTGTATCTGCAAGGAAGAGAGAGATGGGAAACGCATCCAATATATATTGTAAAAGAATTACAAAGTTTTATATGCTAAATTTTCACCAAACAACTTCTTCTTTATCTGTGACATGCTGAGCCCACTCCGCTCCGTTTACAAGTGGACGATGCTGATTGGCTGAGAGCCATGGGTACAAAAGCTGCGCGCCGTGTTATTACAGTTCAATCAGAGGGTATATCTGACAGCAGGAGGGATACAATCTGATGCCATGAGAATGTGGTACCGTTACTATCATCTGGAGTAGGTAAAACCGACGAAGGATGTGATTGTTTTACATCGAACACTTACAGTAATGTTAATTAATCTTGTGAGTATACGGAACTTGTGAAATAGAACATCGGCGTACTTCTCCTTGCATAAAGGGCGGTTCAACAAATCAATGATCAAACTGTCTTGAGTCCTGATATCATCACGGAAGGCACTCAGGTAGTTATTGGACGCGAGTGCCGAGCAAAAACACATTTTCTCTGTAGGAACGTACATTATACCGCCATCGTATACACTCTGGATAAGTTTAAATCAACAGCCGCGATTCGAAGCCGTGTGGCACAGTATATATCTCGCCACGTCTCATTGAGTCCATACAGTCTAGCGGTCTACAATTTCTCTATACAAGAAGCTCTTGTCAATACGGGGGACTAAGACAAGCGAGGTGGCCAAGTCTACAGCGACCAGAGCGCTTCTATAGCATCTGGGATCGGTCTCTATATACCTACAAGGTCATTAAGGAGATCAGATTTTCCTCGGGATAAATCAATGTCCAGTCCATGATCTTCTCTATCTATTAACAAAGAAAAGACTCCAGAGTTCTATTTTCCCAAATATATGGCTGTATCAGAATCACGTGGTGATTGAATGGTGTCGTCTGAGGCTCATGGCAGATTTCTGTTCTAATTAATTGATCCGTTCTTCCGTACTATGTGGGCTAAAAGTTTTGATTTCACAGAACCACAACATTTCAGCCCGCGAAATGTCGGCAGTATAGGTGGAAAACAACCTCCAAAGCGTGTGCTCCTTTGTTCAATCTGTCTACTTCACTCCGCCCACAATAGCGGAAGATGACCTTTACGACGTTGCTATGGGAAAACCTCCCCACACACATGTTTTAGTTTGAATCCGGCCCAAACAACCCCTTCAGTTTTTCACATCAGCGAACTACTTCTCATATGCTCTTCCCATATAAACTGGGAAAATAAATTATCTTCAGATCATTCCTTTCAACGCAGGTATTTTGCAGAATTAAAAAGTAATCGAATTGTTCGACAAACATCGATTTACTATATATTATGTCGCTTCGAATGGCTTGTTATCGGCTGATATACCAACAAGATAGTTCATGAGTGAATGATGAAAGTAAACGATGTCATATTCGGTATATGATATCTGTAAATAACTTTGAACAGCATACCGGACAATCTGACGGCTGCAACTTGCGAACAACGCGGCAATAATTTTTTTAAAATCTTAGGCTTGCTATTCATCATATCTACGCTTTTCCCAATGAAGAATGCCATGGAACTGGGTCTGTATAGTTAGGGAATATTCTCACAGGTTACTGCTCCGGGTTAAAGATACTGATACCTCCTGCGGACAATTTTACACAGCCTCTAGAATTTGTCTTTATATAGCTGAAGATATGCCTCATAGATTTTGTAATGTATATATATTTCTTGGAAGCGTATTTCTCAAAGATTCCAAATATATAAATCTGTAGACTGTAAACTTATTCGTTGCGAAGATATTCGGATTTTAACAAAATTAATTTAAAAACTTAGCCTTCTTGTATAAATGGCTATTTAAAAAAAGGTATTCAAATATCGTGACTTACCGTGTATCATTATTTTAGGTAGGAGACAACTCCAAGGGGAGACCAATGTCTCACTTTCATAAGTTTTGATCTAGTTATTATTCTATTGACATTTAATTGAAATTGTCTTTACAAAATCGCAGTTTTAAACTTTGAAGTTGGATAAAAGTAAAATATTATAATATTCGTCGCAATTCTTGGATACGGATCAGGAATACGCAGTATATGAAACAGTCAGACCAAATTTCAGGTCTCTAGAATAAATACTTTTGTGAAATAGACCGATTTCATGTAAATTTGGTGAGCCCCAACACTTCAATCTTCGTGATCGGATAATTGTCTTCATAATTGAGATTCGGGGGTGGTAGCATAGATTAATTAGTGCATGGCAATTAGCTCAGTCACAATGAGTGAAATTGAAAGTCAATGGAGAACCTATTAAAATAATAGATACAACTGTAAGTACAGACAACTGGTAGTTTTGTTCCAATGTTCGTACATTGTACATCTTACGTACGTCAGAGAATCCACCGAATTCTCGGGTCTGAATGTTAGGTATCGACGAATGCTTTCCTGTAGAGTCATATGGTTGCTTTTTAATCGCCAAACCGCTTGCATATCGCTTCAATTAACGTATATCTGTTAGGTATTTTCCTTGGTCTTTTACAATTTTCTTTGACTAAAGAACATTCCGAAAAATTGAAAGAAACAATTAGGCCATATCATTGCCAATAGACCAGTTCTGATAAGATTTTTGTATATTGGCAAAGTATCAATCTCTTGTTTTAATGAATACTCCAATAAGAGAGACGACCTAATGTCGGATTTGTATATTTCGCCCTCTGTTAATCTTTCTGGTCTGGGATATAGTTGTAATTATTTATTCCAGCTGTGATACCACATTCTGTCATTGTCAGAGTTCGCAACTTCCTAAAACCCTCTGACTGCTCTGTTCAGAAAAACGCGTCGCGCATGCGCAATCGGTCTGTATGGAATTTGATCGGCACAAGGAGCATGTATCTGCAAGGGAGAGAGATGGGAATAGTAGAAGATGTTTGGGGGGTTCTGACTCAATGTTATATGTAATAATCCCGCTCCCTACTTTTTTGTTACTTAATATGTATTGCTCCCTATTTTTTTACATAATATGTTTTGTTACTTATAAGTATTGCTCCCCATTTTCATATGTGGCATCACCTCAGTTCTAGTTTTAGATCATGACATCATTGGGAAAACCCTTAGGGTCGGAAGGGTGACCTTTTGACCTGGATGTGACCGTTGACCCGCACTCACAATCGCGGATAATCCTCGCGCGCGTTCGGATAACACGCGCGCGCTGCGTGCCGGCCCGGTGGTACATAGTATCCCCTGTTACCTCTGCTCATTGTTTTGTTATTTAATACTCCTTGTGTTCATATGTAAGTTCTATTTTTAGAGCATCACCTCAGTTCTTTAGATCATGACATCATTGGGAAAACCCCTGTTCTATTGTTATTGCTTGCTCCTTTGTTAGTTCTCGACAAGTACAGACGCGTCTATGCAGCACAATAGACTCCCCATAAACAAAGAGTGGTGAGTCATACTATTGTGAATACACCTGTTCTATTGTTATTGCATGTTCCTTTATCTTTAGTTCTCGACAAGCTCAGACCCGTCTATGCAGCACAATAGACAATAAACAAATAGTGGTGAGTCATACTAATGTGAATACACCTGTTCTGTTATCTTTAATTCTCGACAAGTACAGACGCGTCTAATCAGAACAATAATCAATAAACAAAGAGCCATGAGTCATACTCTACATTGTTATCAAAAGCTAAATTTTACCTGGCCACATATACTATAATTCATGTTGTTTATCGGACAGGTTCCATCCCATAACTAATGATCTCTCCACAAAGGTCACAGTGTTTCCGCTTTTTACTTTCTCTACTACTCATTCTGTCTGAATTGTATTACTATAGTCTACCCCCGTACGGTTCAATAGTAGCTCATTTAGAGCGAGTATAGTCCATTCATGCGTACATGATATTGCTTTCTTTCTATACTACTCACCCATTTCCCCCCTCTCGTTAAATTCAGTCTGTATTATGTTTACTATAAAGTCTGTATAATGGGACCGACCCATGTCCTAGCTTTATAACACATCCCATCTCTCCCCACCTACCATTAGGACTATCTGATCGTATCCTTGTATAAAACAAGCATATAAATTCAATGCCCATCTTAACAAAACCCTTTGTCTTTAGTTCTCGACAAGTACAGACACGTCTATGCAGCGCAATAGACATTAAACAAAGAACCATGAGTCATACTATTGTTAATTCCCCTGCTCCTGCATTATTTCTCGACATGTAGAGACTTGTCATAGTGACGTCACATCGTAGAGCTGATAACATTTTTCGCAGAAAAAGTGGGTTGCAATAAAGATATTTGTAACCCACTATGATTAATGGTATCGTTATTCCTCTTTGTTATCGTTCAGTTATTCAAGCTGGGACGAATATTAAAGGGGTATGAAACGTGCCCCGACATCAAAGGCGCCGCCGCGAGCTCACGCTGAACGTATGTCTCGCCTGCCAGGTCTCGCGCTCTACGCGCGTGAGCCTTTGCATCGCCTAGTTTTCGTCACGAATTCATTCCAGATTTTACCAGATTTTACCAGATTTATAGACGTTCTTCTGCAGTAATTGGCATCAGCATATTTGATCGAGACGGGTACTATTTTGAGAGAAGAAACTTTTGAGGGATTTTCATCGAAAAGATGCATATTTTCATGACAACTTTCGACCGCTCTGCGCTGCCGATAACTGAGCGGCTGGAGCGGCAAGGAAAAACTCATTTTTCCCCTTCTTTGTGATCAAACTTCTCATTTATCTCAGTTTTTGAAGTATATCTGTGCTAGTTTTTACAAAATATGCAAGCATGTCATTGACAGTACGCAAAATGTTTTAATTTTCCATTTTCGTTTTTGTAAATAATTGCTCGTGAAAATCGTAAAAATGCCAAATATGTAGAATTCTGAACAAATCTCACAATTCTTGTACGTTTTTGTGATTGAACTACTCTTTTGGGTCATATGTTTTTTTAGATTTTTTTTCTCTGTGCACTAGTTTTGTTTCTTGTCGTTTGCATGATGTATTCCTTTTGCCACTCGTTAAGCTGTAAAGGATTTTTTTGGTCACCAATCTTGGCCTAAATTGAGTTGACTGGCTTTCACGTTAATGGAGCCTTGTTGACAAGCACGTGTATTCGCCCAGCATTGCCCAGCGAAACAGGGCGGGACTCGCAGCGAAGCACACGTGACGGTCTTTTGCGCACAAAAGCCAATCAGTGACGAGGCGTACTAATTAACCAATCACTAATCACTCATTAACATATCAATTAGCGAGACAAACCCTAGTTCAAAGAGAGGAGCCGCGTTTCATATCCCTCTATACTCGTCCCAGATTCAAGGCAGCATTTCTATATAACAAAGGTCTTAATTTTCATTCATCCGACAGGCATTCATGTCCAGACAGCTGATCCATCACTATGGAATGATCAAAATATAGCGATAATGTGTTGCATGTATTGGAGATCATATAGTCAATTTGCTTCTCGTTAAATTCAGTCTGTATTATGTTTACTATAAAGTCTGTATAATGGGACCGACCCATGTCCTAGCTTTATAACACATCCCATCTCTCCCCACCCACCATTAGGACTATCTGATCGTATCCTTGTATAAAACAAGCATATAAATTCAATGCCCATCTTAACAAAACCCTTTGTCTTTAGTTCTCGACAAGTACAGACACGTCTATGCAGCGCAATAGACATTAAACAAAGAACCATGAGTCATACTATTGTTAATTCCCCTGCTCCTGCATTATTTCTCGACATGTAGAGACTTGTCATAGTGATAATTACTCATCGCTTATAAAAACACACACGCGTATCGCTTAACCAACACTTCTCCCCCATCTGTTAGGTATATCTAATACTGCTTTTTGTCATTTGCCCACACACTGACGGTATTGGAAAAACCCCTATTCTATTCTTAGTACACCTATGCCTTTGTCTTTAGATCTCGACAAGTACAGACACGTCTGTAGGGCATAGAATTCTTAAATTACACCTGGGACGAATATCGTCCCAGATTACACATACTCTGCTAAGTGTTATAATATATGTTTTTAAGCGGGGCTTTTACCGTTCCGATTATGCTTCTTAGACATTTTATTTTTACGAATTACTAATAGTTTATCAATCTTATTATAATTTCAGTTATACTGAAATAAAATTCAATGTTCAAGCTTTGGAAATATATCAAATATGCCAGTATTTCAAAACATTTTAAAGGTAAATGGTAAATTTTTGATACACTTAATACATAAATACGTTTGAACCAAACACAAATGGATAATATATACGGAAAAAAATATACAGTGTGATACAGCTGTCAATTTTCAAGAGGGCGCGCGCATCCTCAAGAGGGCCACATGCCACCTGGCATTAACAATTAACTCTAAGGGGGGGCAATAACATTGTGACCTCAAACCGATGGATCAAAGCTTTTATTCGGTCAGTGGGCGTAGGCGAGTCCGGCTGTTTCATTAATATAATAGCACTAGAAATCATATTGACGTTATTCAAATGTGTTTTGCTATTCATATGATCATTTTGGCGGGAGATATGTGCTTGTTTAATCTATGTTTTCTACAAATTACTGATAATTGACTAGTGATATTATTATTTTTAATATATGTTAGTAAATTACATGTTTCAAGCTATAGAAATAAACAGTGTTGTGAGGTGTTTATGCGCCAGCGCTAAATTGAATTTACTCAGCGTAGTTGGTAGCTAGAAGTCGCAATAAATTAATAATCATATTAGACGGATCGGATTTTTTCAACTAATATGACTATTTACATTCCAGCTCCATCAATTGTTTTGGATAAATCGTAGCTCCAGTCTAAGGTGGAATATGTCCATGGCTCGGTGGTAAATATTAGATGAAACTACATGTAATCCGAAGTAAATTACATTCATAACAGATACTGATAAAGACACGCCTTGTCAAAAATGAACAATCAAAATTGAAATGAGAAATGTACTTTTGCTTCGAATATCTAATCTGAATTTTGAAGAGGTCATACAGCGACATTCTGTTTGAGACTCCGAATATGAACCGCGAAATATATTTGAGCTATGACATCACCTAGCAAGGTAAGTTGCCATATTTAATCAAGGCGAATAACACGTAGAATCCGACCTGTATGGAAATGGGGAAATGTAAAGTCTTCACAATAAACTGAAGGCCCGTACATTCAACCTTATTAACTCACACCAAAAGTTGACGTATCACGATTATACAATGAAAGTGTTATTATGCAAAAAGCAATGAAAATGATATACATGTATGAAGGCTGTTATCATTTACACGTGCATTATTCGCAAAATGTTCGGAAAGCCGATTGAAAATGTTTCCTAAATCTCTATTGAACTTTCGAGGTCTGTGAACATAACGCCTTTCAGTCCATTGTCCAGGCTGCTACAGAAATATAGATATTGTAATCTTGAATGATAGTTTCTGTAAAAATATCATGAACATTAATTCGTTACTTACGCGTGTGTTGCGAAAGTTCCTTGCAGGATCAACCATAGAATGAATTTGACTGGCTTTATAACACATCCCATCTCTTCCCACCCACCATTAGGACTATCTGATCGTATCCTTGTATAAAACAAGCATATAAATTCAATGTCCATCGTAACAAAACCCTTTGTCTGTAGTTCTCGACAAGTACAGACACGTCTATGCAGCGCAATAGACATTAAACAAAGATCCATGAGTCATACTATTGTTAATTCCCCTGCTCCTGCATTAATTCTCGACATGTAGACAATTACCCATCGCTTATAAAAACACACACGCGTATCGCTTAACTACCGCTTCTCCCCCAAGAGGTAATTAGATACAAATGTTTCTTTCATATACCCACGGTCGACCGCACATCAATTTATTATAAGCGATATATATATTATTGTGGCATGCTTCAAAGTTATGCTTGGAGAATACCCGTAACTAATAGAGGAATCAGAGGATTTATAAAGATGTCCTATGAAAAGGCCAAAATTATCAGAATATTGATACATTGGCCGACATGGGTAGTGTGAGTAATTGAGTAACTGAATAATTGCTGGGTAACTGAGTGAATGAGTCATTGAGTAACTGAGTATATATTAAGTAACTGAGTAAATGCGAATGCATATTGAGTAACTCAGTAAAAACTGAGTAACTGAGTATACAGCGGGTAATTTTGAGTAGATATTGAGTAACTGGATAATTACTGAATAACTGTGAATGCATATTGAGTAACTGAGTAAATACTGAGTAAATGTGTATGAGTATATATTGAGTAATTGAGTAAATGTGAATGCATATTGGGTCCTCGAGTAATTGAGACAGTGTGAATACATATTGAGTAATTGAGTAAATGTGAATGCATATTGGGTCCTCGAGTAATTGAGACAGTGTGAATACATATTGAGTAACTGAGTAAATGTGAATGCATATTGAGTCCTTGAGTAATTGAGACAGTGTGAATACATATTGAGTAATTGAGTAAATGTGAATGCATATTGAGTAACTGAGTAACTGTGAATGCATATTGAGTAACTGAGTAAATGTGATTGCATATTGAGTAACTGAGTAATTACTGAGTAAATGTGTATATGCTGAGTAACTCTGTGTAAATTGAGCTACTGTGACTATACAGTGAGTAAGTGTATATAGACTAATTAAATATCAATTAATTAACTGGGTCCTCGAGTAATTGAGACAGTGTCTAAATGATAGATTGAATCAATGTGCGTGCGACTGAATAGCCACCAATCAGAGCGCAGCTCTTCTATTGTCTAAATAAATCCACCAATCAGAGCGCATCTCTTCTATTATCTAAAAATATCCACCAATCAGAAGACAGCTCTTGTATTGTCTAGAAATATCCACCAATCAGAGCGCAGCTCTTCTATTGTCTAAAAATAGTCACCAATCAGAGGATAGCTATTCTATAATCTAAAAATATCCACCAACCAGTGCGCGGCTCTTCTATTGTCTAAAAATAGTCACCAATCAGTGGGCAGCTCTAAAAATAGCCACCAATCAGAGCGCAGCTCTTCTATTGTCTGAAAATAGTCACCAATCAACGATCAGCTTATTTTTAGCCATCCACCACCGTATGCTATAAAAGCGATCACCCATCATATTTTTTTCTTCATTCAACATGGATTACTCTAAAATCGACTCCTTCTCGGACGTAAATACCTTAAATGTTTGGGCGACAGAGCGGGGCGCCTATAACGACGTTGCTGTCAATTTACGCCGAATACAACTACTCGCCGATACTATCAGTCGCTCCGTGCCTACGATATCTCATATTCAATGCGATCTTTGCTCTCAAACGTTCACGAATCGAAGAAATATGCTTCGCCATCGACGCAGTCACACCAGTCAACCCATCACATGTTCCACATGTCGAAAAGCCTTCACCCGCATGGATAAACTATTAACTCATCAGCGAATCCATACGAGGAAAAGGCTTGTTTATGGCGCACATCATAGCAGAGTCAAGCGGATGAGGACAGACCTAGCACCACATCAGGCTAAATGTAATTTTTGCGGCATCATCAAACCACTTCTCACCGGAAAACCATTCTGCCACGAATGTTCGACTCAAGGGAGAGAATGCACTGCCTGTCATCGACCACTACCCGAGAAATATTTCAACTCTCATTCACAGCACTGTGACAGTTGTCATAGGAAACAAGTAGGTGGAGCCAGGCCAGACACATCCGCGCTGGAAGGTACTGTGCACACGCATTCCATTCCTCCTTCATCCGATGATAATGTGGATGTATTACTGTTTTTTAAGAACACAGAACCAATGCTTCGTAAGCTCATCACTGCTGACCTTGCTAAACACAGAGGCATCAAATGGTACCTTTCTTTACAAATCCGAATGGTGCGACCGAACAGCGACGGGGATGCTATCTACTCCGAACCCACCTTCCGATGTCCCAATGCTATCATTACTAACCTATCGCAACTAGAATCTCAACTAGCCGAGGCCCTACAGAAAATTCACCATAGTTTCCAGGATTATCAACATGAGGGTAGCTCCTGGCTCATAGATGAAATACTACATCTCGACATCCATCTGGCTCAGTACGTCCCTTTTGATGGAAGTAGCTATATCCCCACACCTAAACCTCTAGTTGACAAGAAAGCTCTAGTCAACGTGGAGAGTACGGATTCTCTCTGTTTTTTATGGTCTATTTTGGCAGCCCTCCATCCAGTAGAAAAGAACACCAATCGCCCTGAGCGTTATACAGCTTACATGGACGAATTGAATGTTCATGGTCTTACTTTTCCCATGTCACTATCCCAGGTCGGCAAGTTCGAATCCCACAACTCCATTTCCATCAATGTATTCGGCTACGATGGAGAAGTTTTTCCATTATATATCACGCAACATCGGTTTGACACCCATGTGAATCTGCTTCTCATCACCAAGGAAGATAAAAGACACTTTTGCCTGATCAAGAACATGAGTCGTCTGTTAGGTAATCGCACAAAACATAAGTGTAAACAATTCTATTGCAACTATTGCCTGCACGCATTTTCTTCCCAACGCGTGCTGGATGATCATCTCCCTCATTGTTCTCCTCTTGGACCCCAACGGATCAAACTCCCAGAAACACCGGAAGAACAATGGTTATCATTCAAAAATATCAAGAAGCAACTCCGCGTGCCCTTTGTCATCTTTGCTGATTTCGAGTGTTTCACGCGCAAAATACACTCTCAGTCAGGGTTCACCACGAAGTACGAACAACATGAACCGTCAGGATTTTGTTATACGGTGGTTAGCAGCTTACCGGCATACAGTACACCTGCAGTTGTCTACCGTGGTCCCAATGTGGTGGAAACATTTTTGGATCGTCTCATAGAAGAAGATGATCGCATATGCAAGATCTTGGAATCCGTCATCCCCATGGAGCTCACTCGAGAGGAACAACATTCCTTCACACAAGCTACGCATTGTCATATTTGCGAGAAAGAACTTCACACCGATCGAGTGCGCGATCATTGCCACTTATCTGGGAGATATCGAGGGCCTGCTCACAATCAGTGTAATTTACAGTACCGTTTCAGAAGATCTACCCGACAAGAGAAGCGTCAGTTTTTCATTCCCGTTATTTTACACAACACACGAGGCTACGATGGTCATCTTATTTGTAGCATCCTGGGGAAATACAAGACCCGAAATATCTCCTGTATTCCGAACAATTTTCAGAAGTACATATCTTTCTCTCTAGGCAATTTGAGATTTCTGGATTCTCTACAATTTCTCAACGCCTCCCTCGAAACATTAGTTGAAAATCTATCCAAGGATGGTGAAGACAAGTTCATCCACCTGCTGAGACATTTTTCCCATCCCGAACAGAGGCAGTTATTACTGAGAAAAGGGGTTTTCCCATATGGGTATTTGACAGATGATAGCAAGTTTTCAGACACTCAACTCCCCACCCAAGACGCCTTTTACAACGATCTTAAAGAAGAGCCGATTTCTGACAGTGATTATGCACATGCACGCACGGTATGGTCCCAGTTTGATATCCAAACACTAGGTGACTACCATGACCTGTATTTGAAATCGGACGTCCTGTTGCTGGCTGATGTCTTCGAAAACTTTAAGGATATGTGCATGAACTATTATCATCTGGATCCTGCCCATTACTACACCTCTCCAGGACTCTCTTGGGATGCCATGTTGAAAATGACCGGCGTTCGTCTACAGCTCCTGGATGACATCGATATGTACCTCATGATAGAAAAGGGTATTCGTGGAGGGATATCCATGATCTCCAACAGGTATAGCAAAGCGAACAACCCATACCTCGTCGACTACAACCCTCTCTTACCCAACAATTACATCCTCTATCTCGACGCTAACAATCTTTATGGATGGGCCATGTCGCAGTCCTTACCCCTGCGTGACTTTAGGTGGTTGAATGAACAAGAAAAGAAGTCTTTAAACGTTCAAACTATCGCTGATGATGCAGAAAAGGGATACATTTTGGAGGTGGACCTGATATATACAGCAGCCCTACACGAGACACATAGCGATTATCCGCTTTGTCCAGAACGCATGTCAGTGACGGATGAGATGCTCTCGCCATACTCTCTTAAGCTGAAGGAGGAGTTACAGCTGAAAGGTAGACCTATTGAGAAACTCATCTCAAACCTTCACGACAAAATTCAATACACCATCCACTACCGAGATTTGAAATTTTGTCTCAGTCAGGGAATGCAGCTGACAAAGATACACCGCGTCGTGGAATTCACACAAGCCGCCTGGTTACAACCCTACATTCAGTTCAATACTGAAAGACGTAAAGAGGCAAGAAATCAGTTCGAGACCGAGTTATTCAAGCTGATGAACAACAGGTAAGCTTTTTTTCCAATCAATATCTATGTGTATTACTAATTATTTTCACTTTAAAACGCTATTTGTGTTGACTCTGAATAACTAATGTATCTTTCTATCTTCAGTGTGTTTGGAAAGACGTTGGAGAATGTTCGAAAACGGATCAACGTTCAACTGGTACACTCCAAGCAGAGACTCAAAAGAATGATCGCCAAGCCTTCCTTTCACAGTTTCAAGATTTTCAACGAGGATTTGGTAGCCGTTCATTTGAAGACAATCAAACTGAAATTGAACAGGCCTATATACGCTGGTTTTACCATTCTAGATCTCTCAAAACTTCTCATGTTTGATTTTCACTACAATCACATCAAGCCAGAATACGGTTCTAAAGCTAAGCTCCTCTTTTCCGACACGGATAGTTTCTGCTATGACATTCAAACCCAAAATATTTACAACGACATGGCACAACACATCTCCATGTTCGATACCAGCAACTACCAGCGGGATCACCCCCTTTACACCGCGGCCAATGCCAAAGTGTTGGGGAAGATGAAAGATGAATGTGGAGGTCTACCCATCGAGGAGCTTGTCGGGCTTCGACCGAAAATATATAGTTTACTTTACAACGGGGAAGAGAAGAAAACGGCGAAAGGCATTACCAAGTATGCCATCAAGAAAAAATTACGACATGCCATGTACAAAGAATGTTTATTCAATCGAAAAAGTGTCCGTACAACCATGAATCAAATTAGAAGCATAGATCACCATCTCTACAGTCTGACTGTTAACAAACAAAGCCTCTGTCCCTTTGATGACAAGCGCTATATTTTGAACGATGGTGTACATACCGTAGCACATGGCTACACTCAACCATGAAACATGTGTAAATATGTATAAATCAACAACATTAATTCTTGTGTATTACATGTTACGTATAAGAATAAACGATATTATTCATCATCATGTAATGGAATAAAAGACCCCCTTGTGTATCAATATGGGTATACTCACAAATAATATTTATTTACATGTTACGTATTAGAATAAAAGACATTAAGCATCCTCTCGTGTTTTACATAAATCTTTGAATAGGTGCCATCTCAGTTTGATGCTCTGCGTCATCGCCTCAGCAAAGTACATATTATGTGATTTCTGCAGTTCAAGGCACGTCTTCATTAACTCCGTATGAATACTATCGGATTCCAAAGTTTTCATTCCCGTCACCGTGTCAACATAAGTCTGACACATTTTTCTAGTTATCTGAGGTGTATATGCCTCCACTGCTAAGTCTATGGCCTCGTCTGCTGTAAACCCCTTCTTCCTATATTGTGCGACCTTTTCAATAATTTTTCCATTGAACATCACTCGTGAAGGAACACCGAACAGTCTTTTCCATGTTTCTCGTTTCACACTACCGGTGGGCTCTTCACAATCTTTACGCTTCAGACGCTTACTTCCTTTACCTTTTTGCCTAGTATACCACGGAGGTCTTTGTCTGGTGAAAAGTCCCATTCCAACCTGCGATGTGACAACCTTCCTCAGTCGGTGATTTTCGGGTGTAGTTGGTTTTAGGTCTATCAACAGGTAACCGTAAGGGGTGGATATGGCATCTTTATATTTCTCCATGAAATATTCTGCGTGTTTGGGATAGATACGTCGTCCAAAGAGTTGTATTTGTTGTCTGTCAATAGGGTTGTTAAAGAGTACGAAGTATTGACAGTTTAAAGTAATGTCGCGAGAGGCTTTCCCTTGTGGAAACAAATTTTGGGTTAAATAGATGACGGACAGGTTGCGATGATGGGATCCTTTCGTGAAGAGATCGGAGATGCGTGAGTCTCCCTTAGCCACACCCATCAGGTCATCGAGCACCACCACGTTGATCTCATCAGGGTCGAAGTAATAAGCCTCTCCAATGTCTTGGGGGATACCAGGCACGAATGTTACATTCTTCAAAGAGGTGTTTTCGTAGGCGGACTGCCACTGGCTGTAGCACCAAACTATACGGGTATAGCTGATTGGTCCTTCTTCTAAGAACTTTATCACCCATGATGTCTTGCCACAACCCGTAGGGCCGCTGACCATCATGGTATAGGGATGCTCTACTCCACTTGGTGGCCCGGAATTCGGGGTTATCTCCTGACTATGCCTCAGACACATATGTCTGAGCATATTGTGACGACGGGAGAAGATTCTCTGACAGATCGTACACGTACTCGACATGATATACGAACTAATGGTTCACAAACGACCTTATATATATATGCAGTCGTGTACATAGCGCCACACTTCTACACACTTGCTGACACCCCATAGAGCTTTATGATTAGATTGCTTCAATATCTTCTTGAGCCACCCAGCTAGCGAATTTGATTGGCCACCCGACATATTTCACCAGTTTTTCCACCCTGCCTCGACGACGTCGTGTTTTGAGTACTTTTTCAATCCTCCATAATGCATCAACATCTTTATTGACCACCTGAAGCTCTTGTTGATAAAATGTTCCCTGTATTTCATCGTCCATGAAATCTATGAGTTTATATATGGGTAACCCTTGGCGACGAAACTTTTTTGAAATTTTGAAGAGTTCCTCTGCCCACTTGGCTTGATAATCCCGTTGGAATACATATCTCACGTGTGAAATACGAACAGAATCACCAACCTTCAATTTAAAGGGCTGTTTCCGTGTAGGTTGTGTAGTGTCCACATACATTTCTTTCCAGAGTATGGCTTCATTATGCTTGTTTACGTCAGCTGGAGCTCTCTCGTTTAGTGATCGGTGCTGCCGACGGTTGTAAGCTCCCACTACGTCTGCAAGAACATCCAGGTAGCGGTAGGTTTGCTTATGCGTGTAATACTTATATAATACGTTCTTAACCGTCCTGATGACCCTCTCCACATAATTGGCCTTCTTCTCATTATGTGTGACATAAGGTTTAATTCCCTTCTTCGTCAAATAGGCCTTCACCCATCGGTTATTGAATTCACTACCTTTGTCGACTCTAAGATATTTTGGGGTTCTACCTTGCTTTAAAATGGAATCCAATCCCGCAACGATTGACTGATGTTGTTTATTGGGGAGAGAAACGATCCATAAATAACGCGAAAAGACGTCAATAGCGAAGAGTAGGAACTTTATGTTGTCATTATGTTTCGATACATTGGTAACATCAGCCAGGTCGGCGTCCCACAAATGATCAATTCCAGCTGATATCACTCTATTTCTCTTAAATGAATATCGAATAGGTCTCTGTAAACTGTAAGGGTCTTGATCGCTCAACCATTGGTTTAGATCGGTTAGGGGAACGTTATACCCTCGTTTACGTAAAATATTGCGTAGCTTGACAGGGCCTGTAAACGAAGCAACATCGGTTGTGTCAAAGTATACACGGGACAAATAGGTTTTCCATGCACCCGCATCCATCGTGTCTTGACCAGGATGAAAAGATCATCTCTTTTATATTCACCTTCGCACTTTATATAAACATTTTAAAAAACGGTAGAGGTGCGGTTTAAGAAACCATTTTATTGAAAGAATTAACAGCTACAATACATTTGAAGTGTGTTGGAAATACAATATGAGAAATGTCGCGTTACAAATCTATATACATAACAATCATTATGACAATGGTTTTGATGGAAGTCCGTCAGGATGCTGGAAAGAGATACACCTCGTGTTAACTGAAGTAACACGTATATACAATAGTGACCGCAGGTCAATGATTGATCTCCTTGAAGCACCCTGTCATTAAATGAAATAGTTTTACAATTGTTTTTGAGAAATGAAGCGAAACGATGGCCGTAATGCTCTGGTAATTGTCCCAAGGAATCAAAAAATGTGCCTCTGTCTTGGGAAAAGTAGAATACTACCCAATGTTCACCGGGAAGAGTAGACGGGTCTGTGTTTACGATATATGCAGCCGGTGTCAGAGACACGTGGCTTGGAATCTTATCCGCCAGGTACACCCCGCGGACGCGAGCGTGCAGCGTGTGATCGGAGCGAATAATGCAGCGTAGCTCGTTGGTATTCATGGTGCGTTGACTATGACGTTCCGCGACTTATCAACCTCTATCAGGGCTGGGAACTCTGCGTAGGTGATACAGCTCACGGTTTCAGGAAGTGGTTCTCCGAAGACTGCTTCCAGCCTAAGGTTACCTTGTTTCAACAGCTGCAGGTGGTCTTTCGAGGCTAAGGTAGGGTCCAAGTTGAAGGAGTATAGCGTGTAGCCGTTGTGATACTCCAACAAGGTTATAGCATTTCCAAAGTTTTCTCCGGATTGACCTATAGCGTCGAATAAGGTGAGGTAGGCCGATGTGAACTGCGAGGTGTAAGGATCGGTATCAAACCTCGTCCTTATTTGATGACCCGGGGAAGTGACACCGTCTATGTTTACCGCCAGATTTGTCAGCTTAAAGTGATGAAAGTTTAGAGGATTCTTTTTATAGTCCCCTCCCACGGCCTTGGAAGATACGAAACCAACGATCAGTTTGCTGGGGTAAACGGACTGGAACATGTTGTCCCAGCGGAAGAGGGTCTGTCCAGCAGATATGGACATCATCTTAACCTGCGTGCTCTGGTAGGGATAAAACGCGGAACTGTCTTCGAGAGCTTTGGCGTGTCCGAGTATGACACCAGGGTTGACGCGTATTTTGTAAGCTTTCAGGCTGATGTCCTCAATAACGAGTTTGTAGGCTGGAGTCTCGGCTTCTGCCATGAAGATGAACTGGGGCGACGACCGGTACAACTTCACGTATACATCAACGTTGTTTAGCAGGTAGCGGTGTTGTTTAAACACGTCCTGCATGAGGTTTCCTTCCATCTCGAATGCATTACTCTCGGCGATGAATTTCTGTCTCTCTGTAAGTCCAGCATTTGCACCTATTGCAGGATTTGTGGTATCTATATTAACACCCTCGTCAGCTACGAACAGTTGAAGCTGTAGTTGCGTTTCTTTAGCGTCTTCACCAAAGTTCAGAATGGTCTGAAGGTAGGCTTTGTATGGATAGCCATTGTCCATGGTCGTCACCAGTTTACCTTGCATAGATACATCAATTTGTGACCACATGGTCTGTAGCAGTTGATTGATAGGGCCGCATTTTTCATCCTTGATCAACGGGGTATCATCGCTGTGCACGACCTTAGCTTTCACGTAGAGTCGACAAGATTTCAGGTCGAGATAATCTAACCCCTGGCCTGATATCTTAAATTCAACTGGAGCACCATCGTTGAATTGGGATGTTGGCCTCACGTCAATGATGTAACGATTTTCCACCGCTGTTTGCGAAGGTGGTAATTGAAAAAGAGATAACGTCTCGGGTTGACCTTCGTGGAAGCCTTTGTCAGTAAGGAGCGCCATGGTGTAGCTAGAAAAATTGAATCTTTCGCTTCTTTGGAGGTGATGTTCTTTTTATACGTTTGGACTGTCCTTGGGAGATAATGGGTGGAGATGAGGTGCGCTTCTTATTTATACGGATTTCAGACTTGGCTTGATCAACAGCTTGTTGTGACGGGGATGTTAGCTGAATAGGTGGTACATTTATACGTTTCTGTGGCACTTGAGTTTCAATAAGAATGATGCTAAGACCTCTTCCGCTTTGTGATGTGGGGTACGGCACTGAGTTGACTTGATCCTGATAAAAACGAATCCATTTTTTGACGTCGGGAACATACAAATGACGATTCGTCATAGTTTTTTCAAGTGGAGCGTGATCGTAATTGCACCACTCAGAAGGGTTGCTGGTAGATTATCTTCGGTCTTTATATAGATGTCGAGAACGTCAACACTATTTTGTACTATGGGGAGATAATGTGGCGTAGAATATAGCCTAGTAATGGCTTTCTTGGAAACACTCGTCACATCTACAGTCCGTAGGAGAGGTAGTTTAGTCTCGCCTACAAAGGATTCACCGCAAATATTACAAGTCACGAGTAACAACGACTTGGATTTGAATTGAGGTTGCTTGTTGATAAATAATTCCGCTAAACCAACCACCCAGGAATCACTTAAACAGAGACGCGTGTTCAAGGCAACGCGAAATTTATAGGGTGTATTGTCTGGAAAGTATGACAACGAATCTTTGCTACTAACAATAATGTAGTGATCCATTTGGACGACTGGGGCTAAAAGATGAATGATTTGCTTTTATAGGGATCAAGGACCAAGCGATGTAAGATTATGCTGGCTTTCTAGAACATTCTGTATGGCGATGTCGATTTTAGGGGTACTGTCCTTGATGAGGGTCCACTGAGTATGTGTTAGGACGAGTCCTTTAATAGAAGCTTTACCGTTGAGGAAATAACGTAGATCCACCCTCAGCGTCTTGGCATATAAGCAAACAGTAGCTCGAATATGATTATCAATGGCTACTTGCTGCATAGGTGAGCATAGGGTTCTGTTCGAAATGGTGGTTATTACGCGGGTATCGGGATAGGAACAGGGTGGAGACACTGTGGTTTCTGGGGGACCATGACACGGTGAACATGTGATACAGGGTGTGCACTTTACACAGGACGTACGAAAGGCAGACAGCACGATGAGAGGGATGAGGAGTAATAATATCGCCGCGATAGATGCCGCTTTCAGCTTGATAAGGGTCCTCTCGTATTGATCCATGGTGAATGAACAGGGATGTACACGTGGACCTTTATATAGGTGTGGACAAGTGTGAACTTCTTTATTTACTCTCAATTGACTCATTGATTATGGGGAGTCTGCCTAGACGCGTCTGAACTTGTCGAGAACTAAAGACAAAGGAGCAGGCAATAACAATAGAACAGGGGTTTTCCTAATGATGTCATGATCTAAAAATAGAACTGAGGCGATGCTATTTTTTTCCGTATATATTATCCATTTGTGTTTGGTTCAAACGTATTTATGTATTAAGTGTATCAAAAATTTACCATTTACCTTTAAAATGTTTTGAAATACTGGCATATTTGATATATTTCCAAAGCTTGAACATTGAATTTTATTTCAGTATAACTGAAATTATAATAAGATTGATAAACTATTAGTAATTCGTAAAAATAAAATGTCTAAGAAGCATAATCGGAACGGTAAAAGCCCCGCTTAAAAACATATATTATAACACTTAGCAGAGTATGTGTAATTTAAGAATTCTATGCCCTACAGACGTGTCTGTACTTGTCGAGATCTAAAGACAAAGGCATAGGTGTACTAAGAATAGAATAGGGGTTTTTCCAATACCGTCAGTGTGTGGGCAAATGACAAAAAGCAGTATTAGATATACCTAACAGATGGGGGAGATGTGTTGGTTAAGCGATACGCATGTGTGTTTTTATAAGCGATGAGTAATTATCACTATGACAAGTCTCTACATGTCGAGAAATAATGCAGGAGCAGGGGAATTAACAATAGTATGACTCATGGTTCTTTGTTTAATGTCTATTGCGCTGCATAGACGTGTCTGTACTTGTCGAGAACTAAAGACAAAGGGTTTTGTTAAGATGGGCATTGAATTTATATGCTTGTTTTATACAAGGATACGATCAGATAGTCCTAATGGTAGGTGGGGAGAGATGGGATGTGTTATAAAGCTAGGACATGGGTCGGTCCCATTATACAGACTTTATAGTAAACATAATACAGACTGAATTTAACGAGAAGCAAATTGACTATTTGATCTCCAATACATGCAACACATTATCGCTATATTTTGATCATTCCATAGTGATGGATCAGCTGTCTGGACATGAATGCCTGTCGGATGAATGAAAATTAAGACCTTTGTTATATAGAAATGCTGCCTTGAATAACTGAACGATAACAAAGAGGAATAACGATACCATTAATCATAGTGGGTTACAAATATCTTTATTGCAACCCACTTTTTCTGCGAAAAATGTTATCAGCTCTACGATGTGACGTCACTATGACAAGTCTCTACATGTCGAGAAATAATGCAGGAGCAGGGGAATTAACAATAGTATGACTCATGGTTCTTTGTTTAATGTCTATTGCGCTGCATAGACGTGTCTGTACTTGTCGAGAACTAAAGACAAAGGGTTTTGTTAAGATGGGCATTGAATTTATATGCTTGTTTTATACAAGGATACGATCAGATAGTCCTAATGGTAGGTGGGGAGAGATGGGATGTGTTATAAAGCTAGGACATGGGTCGGTCCCATTATACAGACTTTATAGTAAACATAATACAGACTGAATTTAACGAGAAGCAAATTGACTATTTGATCTCCAATACATGCAACACATTATCGCTATATTTTGATCATTCCATAGTGATGGATCAGCTGTCTGGACATGAATGCCTGTCGGATGAATGAAAATTAAGACCTTTGTTATATAGAAATGCTGCCTTGAATAACTGAACGATAACAAAGAGGAATAACGATACCATTAATCATAGTGGGTTACAAATATCTTTATTGCAACCCACTTTTTCTGCGAAAAATGTTATCAGCTCTACGATGTGACGTCACTATGACAAGTCTCTACATGTCGAGAAATAATGCAGGAGCAGGGGAATTAACAATAGTATGACTCATGGTTCTTTGTTTAATGTCTATTGCGCTGCATAGACGTGTCTGTACTTGTCGAGAACTAAAGACAAAGGGTTTTGTTAAGATGGGCACTGAATTTATATGCTTGTTTTATACAAGGATACGATCAGATAGTCCTAATGGTAGGTGGGGAGAGATGGGATGTGTTATAAAGCTAGGACATGGGTCGGTCCCATTATACAGACTTTATAGTAAACATAATACAGACTGAATTTAACGAGAGGGGGGAAATGGGTGAGTAGTATAGAAAGAAAGCAATATCATGTACGCATGAATGGACTATACTCGCTCTAAATGAGCTACTATTGAACCGTACGGGGGTAGACTATAGTAATACAATTCAGACAGAATGAGTAGTAGAGAAAGTAGAAAGCGGAAACACTGTGACCTTTGTGGAGAGATCATTAGTTATGGGATGGAACCTGTCCGATAAACAACATGAATTATAGTATATGTGGCCAGATAAAATTTAGCTTTTGATAACAATGTAGAGTATGACTCATGGCTCTTTGTTTATTGATTATTGTTCTGATTAGACGCGTCTGTACTTGTCGAGAATTAAAGATAATAGAACAGGTGTATTCACATTAGTATGACTCACCACTATTTGTTTATTGTCTATTGTGCTGCATAGACGCGTCTGAACTTGTCGAGAACTAAAGATAAAGGAACATGCAATAACAATAGAACAGGTGTATTCACAATAGTATGACTCACCACTCTTTGTTTATGGAGAGTCTATTGTGCTGCATAGACGCGTCTGTACTTGTCGAGAACTAACAAAGGAGCAAGCAATAACAATAGAACAGGGGTTTTCCTAATGATGTCATGATCTAAAGAACTGAGGCGATGCTCTAAAAATAGAACTTACATATGAACACAAGGAGTATTAAATAACAAAACAATGAGCAGAGGTAACAGAGGATACTATGTACCACCGGGCCGGCACGCAGCGCGCGCGTGTTATCCGGACGCGCGCGAGGATTATCCGCGATTGTGAGTGCGGGTCAACGGTCACATCCAGGTCAAAAGGTCACCCTTCCGACCCTAAGGGTTTTCCCAATGATGTCATGATCTAAAAATAGAACTGAGGTGATACCACATATGAAAATGGGGAGCAATACTTATAAGTAACAAAACATATTATGTAAAAAAATAGGGAGCAATACATATTAAGTAACAAAAAAGTAGGGAGCGGGATTATTACATATAACATTGAGTCAGAACCCCCCAAACATCTTCTACTGGGAATTGCATCCAGTATACTTAGTACCAAAAATTAGCAAGTTTTATGCTAAATTATCACACAATTACATGTACTTCTTGTTTAGCTGTGACATGCTGAGCCCACTCCGTTCCGTTTAAAAGCGGACGATGCTGATTGGCTGAGGGGCATGCGCACAAAAGCTGCGCGTCGTGATAACTCAGTGCAATCAGAGTGTATGTTTGACAGCAGGAGGGATACAATCTGAAGCCATGAGAATGTGGTACCGTTACTATCATCTGGAGTACGTAAAAGCGACGAAGGATGTGATTCTTTTGCATTGAACACTTACAGTAATGTTAATTAATCAGTGAGTATACGGAACTTATGAAATAGAACATCCGGGTACTTCTCTTCGCACAAAAGGCGGTTCAACAAATCAATGATCAAACTGTCTTAAGTTCTGGCATCATCACGGAACGCACTCAGGCAGTTAATGGACGCGGGTGCCGAGCAAAAACACATTTTCTCTGTAGCAGAAAGGGAACGTACATTATACCGCCATCGTATACAGCCTGGATAAGTTTAAATCAACAGCCGCGATTGGATGTCGTGTGGCAGAGTATATATCTCGCCACGTCTCATTGAGTCCATACAGTCTAGCGGTCTACACTTCCCTATACAAGAAGCTCTGTCAATACGGGTGTCTAAGACAAGCGAGATGGCCAAGTCCACAGCGACCAGAGCGCTTCTATGGCATCTGGGATCGGTCTCTATACCTACAAGGTCATTAAGGAGATCAGATTTTCCTCGGAATAAATCAATGGCCAGTCCATGATCTTCTCTATCTATTGGCAAAGAAAAAACTCCAGAGTTCTGTTTTCCCAACTATATAGCTGGATAAGAATCACGTGGTGGTCAAATGTTGCCTTCTGAGGCTCCTGACAGATTTCTGTTCTAATTAATTGATCTGTTCTTCCATACTATGAGGGCTTAACGTTTTTATTTATCTTGGAGACGGCGGATACAGATCTCAACATTTCAGCCCGCGATATTTCGGCAGCATAGGTGGAGAGCAACCTCCCCAAAGCGCGTGCTCCTTTGCACAGTCTCATTCTACTTTACTCTGCCTACAATAGCGGAAGATGACCGTTACGACGTTTTTTTAAATGACATAACAACCTCTTTTTCAGAAATGGAACGTGTATTCTTGTAGATTGATACATTAGTGTTCAGGAAGACAAAGTCTTGCCATATAAAAATGTGGCGCTTCTGCATAGATAAGGCTATACACATACCAACGAACAAAGAGGTGCTGACATATCCCCGTTTTGTCCGAGTGGAAAATATACGGGATGGTTGCTTACATCCGATCACATGATGATGAAATCATTTACACGTAGTATGGTAATTAAGACGGTGCCAACAGAGGATACATGGAACATTGCTGACAACACTTCAATCGCCAACTTTACGTGGTGATCAGATAATTGCCTTCATAATTAAGATTCGGTCTTGGGAGCATTGCTTATTTAGTGCATGGCAATTAGCTCAGTCACAATAACTGAAATTAAAAGTCAATAGAGAAACTATTAAAACGCGTAATTTATCGTACTGTTCGTACTTTATCGTATATCTGGTATGTATTTGCCTTGGTCCTTTATAATTTTCTTTGGCTCGTTAAAGAAAAGTCTGAAAAATTGAAAGAGAAAATTAGGCCCATATCATTGCCAATAGACCAGTTCTGATATGATTTCTGTAAATTGGTAAACTATCAATCTATTTGCTTTGATGACTACTTCAATAAGAGAGACGACCTAATATCGGGGATTGTACATTTATGTTAATCGTTCTGATCTGGGATATAGTTACAATTATTTTATCCCAGCTTCTGATAGCACATTTAGCCATTGTCAGTTTACAACTTCCTAAAAGTTACTCTGACTGCTCTGTTCAGAAAACATGTCGCGCATGCGCAATCAGTCTGTAACGAATTCGACCGGCACAGGGAGCATGTATCTGCAAGGCAGAGAGATGCATCCAGTTTTCCTGAAGAATGGACAAGTTTATTCTAAATTATCACCAAACAACGTCTTCTTTAGCTGTGACATACTGAGCCCACACCGCTCCGTTTACAAGCGGACGATGTTGAATGGCTGAGGGGCATGCGCACAAAAGCTGCGCGTCGTGATAACTCAGTGCAATCAGAATGTATGTTTGACAGCAGGAGGGATACAATCGGAAGCCATGAGAATGTGGTACCGTTACTATCATCTGGAGTAGGTAAAAGCGACGAAGGATGTGATTCTTTTGCATTGAACACTTACAGTAATGTATATTAATCAGTGTGGGAATCAAGAAAGCGCTTGATATTAATATTAATGAATTGAGAAAATCTACCAAGGAATCACCTAGCCAGGGATTACTTACTTTCATCAACACTTATAATCCAAATAATGAAAACTTTTTCCCAATAATTAAGGACCGTCTCAAGGTGCTCGAATCGAATGAACGAATGAAAAAGTGTTTTGGTGGGATTAAAGTAATAAATGGAAAGCGACAGGCACCAAACCTGAAACAATTACTCACCTCTGCTAAGTTCACATCAAAAAGTAATGCTTTTTCTGTGTCAAGATGTGGAAGCAACAGGTGTAAATGTTGCAAAAATATACAAGTAAGACAGTCGTTTTTGTTTCGTCACACTGGTACTAATTTCAAAGTTAACAGTGACATGAACTGCAGCTCGCAAAATTTGTTGTATGTCATTTCTTGCAATGGATGTGACAAAACGTATATCGGCGAAACTGGGGATTTGCTGAGAAATAGAGTTAGGGTCCATCGTCAACAAATTAATACGCCTGCATTAAGACACTTAAAAGTCAGTAAACACATAGCCGATTGTGCTGGTCATCTTGAAACTAAATTCAGTATTTTCCCCTTTTACAAAGTGAAAACTGATGACAACATCAGGCGACAGACGATGGAACAATACTTTATTAGCAAATTCCGATGTGAATTAAACTGTTGAATTGTTATACTAGAATTATTATAACAGACTAGTTAATTAACGCCAGTGTCAGTCAAGTTATTGAAGTGGGAGCAGACGTAATTGTATAGCATTGAACGGCCTGTCTGAGCAGGTAAATAAGCCGTTGGAGATTCTACCACACAACGACTATGACGAACACAAGGCCTACTGTAATTACTTATTGTATTCATCGTAACTTTTTCGAGATCTCCTGTAAACTTGTAAAAACTTGTTTAGACTTGTCCAACGGACATGCATCTGTTTGTATATATAAACTTTGTACATTCGTATTGTATCAATATTACAAACGTGTATCATGCTATTGAAAAGTGAGTGAAATCCACGATACCGGTTTAGCAGTATAATATACAGTTTTAGCTCATATTCTACATTATGTGTAGTGTTTTTCTCTATTAATCAGTGAGTATACGGAACTTATGAAATAGAACATCGGCGTACTTCTCACATAAAAGGCGGTTCAACAAATCAATGATCAAACTGTCTTAAGTCCTGGTATCATCACGGAACGCACTCGGGCAGTTAATGGACGCGGGTGCCGAGCAAAAACACATTTTCTCTGTAGCAGAAAGGTAACGTACATTATACCGCCATCGTATACACTCTGGATAAGTTTAAATCAACAGCCGCGATTCGAAGCCGTGTGGCAGAGTATATATCTCGCCACGTCTCATTGAGTCCATACCGCCTAGCGGTCTACAATTTCTCTATACAAGAAACTCTTGTCAATACGGGGGACTAAGACAAGCGAGTTGGCCAAGTCTACAGCGACCAGAGCGCTTCAAAAGCATCTGGGATCGGTATCTATACCTACCAGGTCATTAAGGAGATCAGATTTTCCTCGGGATAAATCAGTGGCCAGCCCATGATCTTCTCTATCTATTGACAAAGAAAAGACTCCAGAGTTCTATTTTCCCAAATATATAGCTGGATCAGAATCACGTGGTGGTCAAATGGTAGTCAACAAACGGTGCCGTCTGAGGTTCATGGCAGATTGCTGTTCTAAGTAATTGATCTGTTTCACCGTAGAAGGCAAAAAGTTTTAGAGACGGCGGATACAGATCCACGACATTTTGGCCCGCGACATGTCAGAAGGCGAAATTGGAGCCGGCGATATTTCGTCCGTATAAGATAGCGCGACATTCCGGCTCGTGATATTTCCACAGTCAAATTGTATTCGTTATATATCAAGAACGAGTTTACCCAATCTTATTCACACATGCGTGTGGTTTTGAAATTAAAACTGTCAGAATCAATCGCAAATGGGTGATTTATTATTTGCAGATATACACATATAGAACGAAGCTTGTACACAAGTAAATGAAATGCTTGAAAGTGCATGTCATAATAGTATTACACTAAAGAGCTGTAAATTATCCAAAACACCTTCAGTTTGAGTTGTGCAACTTCTTCAAATGAAGTAAGCCAAGTATACGCACTATCCAGCACTGAAGAGCCTTCACGATTAGTTCATTAATTATAAATGAATGTACATGGAACAAATACATATGCACAAATAAGAAAACATTCGGAGCAAAGAAGATACTCCCTTCTCACATACATTTACATGTACGGTTAAACCTGTGTAAACCGACCATCAAGGTTGAAATACTTGGTTGATATTCGCAGGTTTAATTGTAGTGCTCGATCATCTTTTGACAGTGTTAAGATAACCAAAGAGTATTATAACCAGTAGAATGATCCATATACCTCCAGCAATGGGGATCGCCAGCCAAACTAGGCGGCGCTAGTGCTCCAGCAGGTAAAGAAGACGTGACGTCATAAAACGAACAATTATAACGTCGTTACATTATGACGTTGCCTTTGTGACGCCCAGAAAAACGACATGGGCATGCGCCATTTACCTCTTGGTACACGTAGCCACCTGGAGTCAGTTCGAGCTGGAGAACCCCATTCAATTAATAAATAAAAATACCACTATAAAATCAGTATCTGTTTCTGCTGTAATTCCAGATGGGCAATGCGTGCCACTTTGCCGTTGAAGATTATCTTGAAGAACATCCACATGTAAACATAAACATGTAAACATGTAAAATACGAAGATCTAAGGCGGTACGTTTCGTCACTTGTGTCTAATTCCGCTTAACCCGGGGCTAGGGACCGTATGAGCCTATGTATTTCAAGATCCTCATAGTGTACATATGAATAATCACAATCAAAGCGTGACAGATACATCATACTCTAGATAACGACTTTACAACGTATATCATATGTATTAATAATACAGATCAGCGATACGGATTTGATATTTTTGGAACATCATGATGTCTTGCTGGCATCATTGAAAACTGATGACCGCTTCTGTCTTGCAGAAAATTAGCCTAGTTTTATGTATACTATGATGTATGCTTTTTGAACGGGTTGCGAAGCAATAGCCGTTCTATGAATTGATGTTGTCTGGCTGGCTGGCTGGCTGGCTGGTTGGTTGTCCGTCGTCAACATTCCAGGATACAAGTTTTGTGTTCAAGGTTTTGTAAAAGTTTGAGCTCTACCATGTATCACGAAAACTAAGCTTCGCCCGAACCCATATACTGATATTGTACAGATATACCAGGTTTCGGGGGTGGCAAGATGGCAAATTGGGGCTTAGTTTCGAAATTTTTCGCAGATTGGGGCTTAGTTTTATTTTCTATGGTCTTGACCGGGATATATCGCAAATACAACCCCGAAGCCTGGTATATCTTTATAATTACACCGCATATGCTAAAGAGAAGCATAGATGAAGACAGAAAGATAATACAAAGTAATATAAAATAGAACCGAACTTTGTTGCTACTCAGAAACGAGTCGATCTCATCGCCAGCAAACGCTCCAAATCTGTCGCCTGTGGACGCTGCCATGTTTGTTTACAAACAAGACGGCGAAGATCGCCATCAGGGGAGATAATTCGACGGCGGGATAATTCGGCAAATACCCCGCTGCCAAGGCAACGGAAGGCAAATTTCCCGCTGCCCCTGGCAGCCACGTGAGAATGACTTGTGGATGAGAATTTGCCGTAAATGCCCCGGCTAAGAACCAATCAAAACTCGTCTATCTTATATAAGGTGTAATTATTTCAGATACCATACCAGATGCTGTATTGACTGCACCCATTCACTGCAACCTGAGCCCCACCCTGTATCGCAAAACTAAGCCTCGTCCCACCCCATATGCTGATATTTTCAGAGACCATATCAGATGCAACAATGGCTGCATTCATCCACTACACCCTGGGGGTATATCCACCTCTCCCCTCACCCCCGGAACAGAGCTCCACCCTGTATCTCGAAACTAAGCCTCGCCCAACCCTATATGCTGATATTTTTAGATAGCATATCTGGTACGGCATTGATTGCACTCATCCACTACACGATGGGGGTATATGCCCCTCTCCCCCACCACCATATTTTATTTCAGAAGTATAATATGAAATAACTGGCGAGAGAAACCCCGCAGTACCGAACCCCTGTTAGTTTTTAATTTCGTGTCGTCTTAAATGAAGGACTACATTTTTCCTTCAATTTCGCTATTAAATCATTCCATCCCACACTATATGATTTACGGACATCCAATAAATATTAGCAAAATTTTTAAAGCTAGGATAAAACGAAAATACATCTTATTTTGAATGGCCGATTTTCATTAAAACGATTTTCATTATATCTTAATATAACTCTTCATACAGCTAGGTCGCATCATTAAACTAGCAAACCAGCACGCATGATTACCTGTACCAAACTTAAAATAAATGCACACCAAGAACATGCTACATACATGTACATGTATTCATCAGGTATACAACATGAGATGTGTAAGCTTAATATCGGTATTATTTAATCAGTATTATTCCCTGGTCAACCGATAATGCCTCTCCTGCACCTTAGCCATAGGGTGCACTTACATGTAACCCTGATTTCAGTTGACTTTCAACATGATGACAAAGGCCAGCAGGCAGGCAGTTTGATGGCTTTATGTAACACCGAGTGGATTTGAATTGTAGGCTGACAGCGCGCAGTCTTTAAGCTTCATTTAACACTAACTTCATTTCAAATGCTGCTACATTCTCTGATCGCCTTCTTCGATCCGGCCATTTGGTTCCATTGAACGCTTGTTAATTTGGTGCTCATAGGATTGTAAGAATTAGGTCTTTGGATTAAGGGCGCGGAAATTCTTTAATGGACGACAGTTGAATATTGAATGACGGATTAGATGCTTGTATTTTGTTTGTTCCATTCATTTAAGTGTAAAGGTAGATGGAAGGCGACTAAGATCAGCGCCTGTGTCAACACCAAGGCCCAAGCTCCGAAGGAATATAATAGACATTGCTTACCAATTCACATTCCAAGGATGTCCATCCAGCTATATCTGTATAGCATAGAAAGATTCCTCTTGAAAATGACTACTGAATATTCAAAAAGAAAACAGTTAAATTTTATTTTTTTAAACATTTATTCTCTTGTGAACATTCAAACACTGTATGTAGGGACTTGTCAGATCTGCCAAATAGACTCCAGAACCAAGTCGTGTGACCTACAGCATCTTGAATAACGTCAAAATTATAAACCGCGTCGACCATTGGAGTGACGTTTTATTCAAAGAATCTTGATCCATCAGAAGACAAAATCCATCTTTCAATCATGGAGGAGTTAAGGTATATACCAAAAGAATTTCTGTTGTTCAGATAATGACTTTAAAGAACTTTTAGCGTTATCCATCTTAATCAAGTTGGAACAGTGTCATTATTTCATTGCTCTATATTTAATTATATATTTTCTATTTCTATTTATCTTATCATTGTTGCTAAACTATAATATGCATTTGTTCTAATAATTAACTCTTTTTCAAAATGATATAAAATAAAATAAAATATTAAGAACTTAAATTTAATGATACTCACTCTTTATAATATTTTATTGATTTTTACCCCTCAATCTAACTAAAATTAAACCCTGTCTGCTCCTCCATTTGGATATTTCGACATAGGGTTAGGGTTAGGGGGTTAGGCCCATATGACGCTGTGAACGTGATAGAAGGTAAACCGTTTCAGCTAGGGACTTCAAATTTGGCAAGCAGGACTGTTGGGTGGTCAACCACACGCCTTGTGACTTTGGGTACATGGCAATGATTTCTGTGGTTTCCATGGCAACGTCACGCTAAATGTCCATATGACTATTTGAACGCAATAGAAGCCTAGCCATTGTAGATAGAGATTTCAAATTTGCTATGAAGCATTGCTGGGTGGTCAACCACAAGCCTATCAAAGGTGGGCACATTGTGATGATTTTTGTGGTTTCCATGGCAACGTAACGCAAAATGTCCGCATGGCGATGTGAACGCGATAGAATCCAAACAGTCTCAGCTGGGGACTTCAAATTTGGCATGCAGGATTGTTGGGTGCGTGTACGTCCGTTCGTCCGTCCGGTCGTCAACAATTCTTGTGACCGGTCTAGAATACTGTTGTTCTACTTGGAGACTTCAACAATGACTTCGCTGTCAACTCCGCTGAAACAGCCAAGATAAACCACTTCTTGCAGGAGCATGGACTCTTTCCCATAATCCACACCCCAACTACAAATCTTAGGACAACCATTGACCAGAGTTTCGCCAATTTTAAACTCACAGATATACAATTTGGTGTCCAAATTTTTATCGGACATTTTACGTGGTTATTTTGACGATTTGCATAACTTGCTTGATTAAAACATCGTATCATCATTATCTGAAGCAGTGATCATGAAAACACATGAATGGACACCGAGATCAAGAGAACTGAGTAAGCTGTTGTGAATTAACGCTTCTTTTCGTACAAACATTGCCCCATTCTTCAAAGTGTTGACCACCCAGGTGTTTATCAAGGATATATAACAGTCACATCTTTGTAGTTTGGTTGCTTGTAAAAATGAGATGCCATAAACCAAAAGTTTGGCATCTTTCCGGGGTCTGGTTGGCCGACTTTAAATCGTAGCATTTCCATTACTCGTTAGAAAGGGTCATACATTTTCATATACACATTGGAAAAAAAACCTGAATAGCGAATTTATTATCCCTCCCGTCTGTTTTAGAACAACATATGATTTACAGCATTAAAACGGCACCTTTTCTGAAACTTTACCACGGGAATTCAACATATATGCGCCCGTCCATTTACCAAACCCGTATCCTTTTTGACAACATCCGTTGCCCAGGCGAGTACTGTAGGCGCGCTACAAGAACGCCGAGCTGTGTCAGTATTCAATTTTGAAGCTAACTATAGCCATTTACAAGGTATGTGTTTCTAAAAGTTTGATTGGGCCTAATGCAGTAAGACTTCCTTTCATAAAATATGGAAATGGTCTTCGAAGCGTACATAATTGCGGCAAAACGGCTTCGTACAAACGTGTACCTGTGTGATGGATAAGAATGTCCTGGTGATTAATGTCCCTTTTCATATCCATTTCTATTGAAACCAAGGACGGACACTTGTCCTCTATGTGAAGAAAAATGTCCTAGCTGGGTTAGAAGTAGCTAAGATTCATAGCGTCTCCCTTCCCTCACCGCTATGTCGACGACAAATACATTTCCCTGGTGGTAACTCGAACATCTCCATGGCGCACTTATTATTACCTTTGCGCCCTATTGGACCTTCATTAACTTGAGAAAAAGGGCCGCCATGAATAAAAATACAGAAATGGCAGACTAGCTGGCCCTTCGCTGGTCATATATTAATTACAAACGTTAAAATTATCCCTATGGAGCCTCAAAATCACCTGAAATCGAGGGTCAAGAAGATGGGCATTTCCGTCATTATTGACCCCGTGTATACAGGGAATGATGATCACAACATCGATTATGGTATTTTTATTCATGGCGGCCCATTTTCTCAAGTTAATGAAGGTCCAATAGGGCGCAAAGGTAATAATAAGTGCGCCATGGAGATGTTCGAGTTTCCACCAGAAATATGTGTTTGTCGTCGGCATAGCGGTGAGGGAAGGGAGACGCTATGAACCTTAGCTAGGTTAGAAGATAGGGACCAACAACTCGTTGCCACCGGACATTCTTATCCTCCACACCAACAATCATCGCACGTAAATTAATTGAAGCTGAAGGGGCGAGAATGACTGGTTAACAACATGGGCAAAATACTTCATAAATGACATAGGCCTACCCGGGGTTTTTGAATTATGAGACGGAATAATATTTTGATTACAGATTTCGTGGAATTCATGAGAATATAAATATAACGGACATTTTGACCAAGCGAAAATTTTGCATAAACAACCGCCTCGCTGGGGGTCTAATAATACCCCAGCCACTAGCCCCAACTGGGACTTAATGATACTGTCATTAGGTCCCACGTACATCCTAGCCACCATCGTAGTTTAGAAGCCCGAATCGTATAAACAATGATTTATTTGCTCCTTACCATGCATTTTCCGATAAAACGTATCATGAACTAGTCCGAATCGTCCGAACGGCCAACATCTGTTGTCTTTTTGAGTGGGTTTCGCCGCCTTTTGTACCAGTCCCCGCTTGAATATATGATCAGCTCCGCCATGTTTGTTAACCGGAAATGCACACACCAACACCACAAACGTGGTCGTAAGGCAGACAAATTTTTACTGAAAAATTCATTCATTCAAATTCATTCATTCACTGTCGGAAGCAATAATCTAAAGACCACGTTTGTGGTGTTGGCGTGTGCACTTTCGGTTTTACTGAGGCCACCGTTTGCGCAGTCGACACTCCAGCGTGAAAACAAACATGGCGGAGCTGATCATATGTACAAAAGCCGGCGAAACCCACTCAAAAAGACAACAGATGTTGGCCGTTCGGACGATTCGGACTAGTTCATGATACGTTTGATCGGAAAATGCATGGTAAGGAGCAACTAAAGTAGTAGAGAAAGGCTAAATCCATTATGATTTTGCCGGGGGAGATAACTCTTGCATCCACCAGGGGGCGCTGTTTCCAGGTTAAAGGTATAGGGGACGCCCCATCGCCGTTCACCTCTGGGGCGCCAGGGGGCGCCACCAGCTGCGTGTGTATTCTTCCGCGGTGATGCGGTCTGGCGGTGATGCGGTCGCCGGAAAAAGCTTCCGCGGAGAAAAAGTAGTCCCCACACTTCAAATACGTTGCATGGTCCGATTGGGTCGAGTGAGGTATCAAAGTGAAGCATTCGTGAAGGGGCATCCAGTCATGGGTGGGTGCATGTAAAATTAGGATTTTTTCCCGAAACTATAAAAAGCGGAACACAGACTTTACCCCTAAAATAGGGGAAAACACCTATCAACCCTAGCCGAAAGGGCTAACATCGGTCCCCGGACTTATTGGGACCTGCCTATAAGTCAATGGGGTGGGTGCATGTAAAATTAGGATTTTTTCCCGAAACTATAAAAAGCGGAATACGGACTTTACCCCTAAAATAGGGGAAAACCCCTATCAACTCTAGCCCAAAGGGCTAATATCGGTCCCCGGGCTTATTGGGGCCTGCCTATCCAGTCAATGGGGTGGGTGCCTGTAAAATTAGGATTTTTTCCCGAAACTATAGAAAGCTGAACACGGACTTTACCCCTAAAATAGGGGAAAACACCTATCAACCCTAGCCAAAAGGGCTAATATCGGTCCCCGGGCTTATTGGGACCTGCCTATTCAGTCAATGGGGTGGGTGCATGTAAAATTAGGATTTTTTCCCGAAACTATAAAAAGCGGAACACGGACTTTACCCCCACAATAGGGGTCTGTATTATACAATATAAGGGAAAATGCCTGTATGGGGTATGGGGATGGTCAATTTTTTTCGTGGGCTTTACTATGGCTTGTGGGGGCGCGTTTTTCTCGTCTCGCCAAGAAAATGACAATGGGAAGGGTCCCGGAGCGAATCGGTGAAATTTTTGGGGAAAGTCACCGAGGTCTGTATATAGGCCCATAGGCTGGCCATGGGGGGTATAGGTCTAACCTGGGAAATTCACACACGTTCATTGTGATATGGGTTGCTTGGATTTGTTTTTCACGTCTCGTCATTTAGAACACGATGGGAAGGGTCCCGGAGCGAAACGGTGAAATTTTTGGAAAAGTACCATATAGCCCATATAGCTCCATACTGGCTATGGGGATATAGGTCCATCCTGGGAAATTCACACACGTTCATTGTGATATGGGTTGTTTGGTCTTGTCTTTCTCGTCTCGTCATTTGGAACACGATGGTAAGGGTCCCGGAGCGAAACGGTTCACCGAGGCCTGGGTAGGCCCATAGGCCTATACTGCATGGCTATGGAGGTATAGGTCCATACGGGGTGAACGTTTTGGGGTCTAGGTGAGCCCCTTATGATCCTTTGGTGTCGTATGAGGTCTTATTTTGAAGCTCCCGTGGAGTTTGTAATGTATCGACTCATGGTTCGTCCGTGTGCAAGAGTCTGCGCATGCGCAGTCTGGCCGTAGTATAGAAAGCAGGCATGTTGGGGGGTATGTGGGGTGTGTGTTTGGGGTAGAGATGGACCACTATGGGTCCAAATGGGTTGTGGGAGGTGTCAAAGTGAAGCTTGTGTGGGGTAGAGTCAGAATGGCGTGGTTTAAGTGCAAGTCGCGTCAATCTGCGCATGCGCAGTTGGGTGTAGTAAGTAAAGTGGCCATTTTGGGGGTGCGTGGAGGTGTGTTTGGGGTAGAGAGGGACCATCCTTGGTCCGACTGTGTCGTGGGAGGTGTTATCTTGTAGCTCTCGGGGTGTACATCCCGCTTTGAGGTATGTTCACGTCATATGTGACGTCATCGGTGACGTCATCAGTAGGAGTAGTAGCGAAAGTGGGCATTTTGGGGCAGTGAAGGAAGGTATTTGGTGTAGAGATGGACCATCCATATCTGTCACACATTATACCACATCTTTGTTGTGTTATACCACATCTGTCCTGCATTATACCATATATGTCCTGTATTATACCATACCTGTCCTATGTTATACAATATCTGTCCTGTATTATACCAAATCTGCCCTGTATTGTACCATATTTGTTCTCTATTATACCATATATGTCCTGTATTATACCAAATCTGCCCTGTATTATACAGTATCTGTCCTGTATTATACCAAATCTGTGCTGTATTATGCCAAATCTGTGCTGTATTATACAATATCTGTCTTGTGTTATACCATATCTGAGCTGTATTATACAATATCTGTCCTGTATTATACAATATCTGTCCAGTATTCTGCAATATATGTTCTGTATTATACCAAATCTGTCCTGTATTATACAGTATCTGTCCTGTATTGTACCATATATGTCCTGTATTATATCATATCTGCTCTGTATTATACAATATTTCTCCTCTATTATACCATATCTGTTCTGCATTATACCATATCTGTCCTGTATTGTACCATATATGTCCTGTATTATACCAAATCTGTGCTGTATTATGCAATATTTGCCCTCTATTATACCATATCTGTGCTGTATTATACCATATCTGTCCTGAATTATACCATATTTGTGCTGTATTATGCAATATCTGTCCTGTGTTATACAATATCTGTCCTGTATTATACCAAATCTGTCCTGTTTTGTACCATATTTGTCCTGTATTATACAATATATGTTCTGTATTATACCAAATCTGTGCTGTATTATACAGTATCTGTCCTGTATTATACCAAATCTGTGCTGTATTATACAATATATGTTCTGTATTATACAAATCTGTGCTGTATTATACAGTATATGTCCTGTATTATACCAAATCTGTGCTGTATTATACCATATCTGTCCTGTATTGTACCATATATGTCCTGTATTATACAATATATGTTCTGTATTATACAATCGGATAGCCGTTGTCGTGAATAACAACAAGTTCAGCAATGTTCATACAGTTTATTATCCCCAATGTTACATCATACCCAGGCTGGGGGAGCCGCCCTGGGCATGTTTAGTTTGTTCACAGCAAAACTAATTGAAATATGAAACACCATGTTTCATTATTTAACGCACCGTCACATTAGGTACAAGTGTTTACTGAGCTCAAGTCAACGATCAGCATGTAGACATATAGAGTATGTATGGCATGTTATGGTATTCATCAGTCCACGGGTGACGCATTCAGCCGAGAGGGCCGGTCAGCTTGGTAACGAAAAACGTAACATTGGTCACCCTCTCCACTGTCCACTTGGCGTTGTCGTTAGGCCCATTCCAAGGGATCCACGGTGTCCAGTTTCTCCAGCATCGTCTCTAGCGACACTCGGTTAATGATGGTAAACGGTTGGTCAAATACCTGGATGTTACTGCTCGGGTAAAAGTATCGGACTTGGACTGTCTCCTTATGCTGCAGCACATAACCAAACGCCAGATTCAATCTGAAGGCCGTAGTTTGGTCGTTGAAGATGGCTTCCACGTAGCTACGTAGACGGGCGAGGTCGGTCAGTCGGAAATTGTAGATATCTTGAATAGGGCGATGACGGTTGAAACAGTGCCGTATCATGGACCAATGGCGCCGATAGATGTCACTCACTGGATGGGCGTCCTGTAACAGATCGCTAGGAACATTTATGGGCTCGTCCAGAAAATGTTCGATGTTGTCAGGCGTATGACTCGAAACCGTAACGGTGGGGTCCGGCTGGATATCCAGGCTCTTCTGAACTGTGGGTATAGGCGGGCTCTCCGTCATCGCATCACCAGTGGCGTTCGTCTGCCCGGGCTCATCTTCACTGGGTCTGACCTTCCGCGGCTCCTCTTCAGTGGAAAGTTGTCGCCCAAACCGTAGAGACGGGGCATGAATCAAACGTTGGTGTCGCAGCAACTGACTGGTCAGTTTGAAGAGTTGACCATAATCCTTACAGTGTTCCGTCGCGCCCTCGTGGAATGAGCGTTCGTAGCGCAGTAAATGATCCTTCCGGTTAAATGACCGTGCGCAGGTTATACAAGTATACCGTGCATCGTTGTGGGTGGAGGCCTTGTGGCGGTGCAAGTCGTGCAGACGAGTAAACTGCTTCTGCCAAGTTGTGCAAGTGAACATCTTGGTGGTTGACAGAGTGTCTGATGAAACGGCCAGGCCACTTCCCTTTTATAGCACGCTAGCTGGTGATCTATTTTTAGCACACTCAGTTCAACTATCCCCAAGTCGAGGGCCGAGCCGTGACATCTTCGGTAACCTCCGTGTCTCTTCGGACACCTCCGTGACATCTTCGGTCACCTCCGTGTCTCTTCGGTCACCTCCGTAACTACCCGGCTGTTCCCGTGTAAACCCGGATGGATCTCCGTGTCTCTTCGGTGACCTCCGTGACATCTTCGGTCACCTCCGTGTCTCTTCGGTCACCTCCGTACCGTCAACGATCAGCATGTAGACATATAGAGTATGTACGGCATGTTATGGTATTCATCAGTGCATGAGTGACGCATTCAGCCGATGGGGGTGGTCGGTCAGCTTGGTAACGAAAAACGTGGCATTGGTCACCCTCTCTACGACCCATTGTGTGTTGGGGCGTTGTTGTTGGGCCCATTCCAAGGGGTCCACGGTGTCCAGTTTCTCCAGCATCGCCTCTAGCGACGCCCGGCTAATGATGGTAAACGGTTGGTCAAATACCCGGATGTTACTGCTCGGGTAAAAATATCGGGATTGGTCTGGGTCCTTATGCTGCAGCACATAACCAAACGCCAGATTCAACTTGAAGGTCGTAGTTTGATCGTTGAAGATGGCTTCCACGTAGCTGCGTAGACGGGCGAGGTCGATCAGTCGGAAATTGTAGATATCTTGAATATGGCGATGACGGTAGAAACAGTGCCGGATCATGGGCCAATGGCGCCGATAGATGTCACTCACTGGATGGTCTTCGTGTAACAGATCGCTAGGAACATTTATGGGTTCGTCCACGAAGTGTACTTTGCCCTCCACGTCGTACAAAATCTGGCCCACGGTCTTGTCGTCGGAATTTGACTGTTGAATTACGGCGACATCATTATCGGCCCTCGTGCGATGGTTGGGAGTTCCCCCTGTCTCGATATTGATGCATACGGGCTCTTCTATTTGCAAACGTGGCTGCGGAACAGGGTTTCGTGTGCGTTGGTGTCGCAGCAACTGACTGGTCAGTTTGAAAAGCCGACCACATTCTTCGCATGGACGCTTGGGTACTTCGTGGCGTGCACGTGTGTGGTGCTGTAAATGATCCGGGCGCTGAAACGACAGTGTACATATCGTACAGCTATACCGGGCGGTTCTTTCGTGCTTGGTAGCCTCATGGCGGCGCAAGTCGTGCAGACGAGTGAATGATTTCGAGCACGTAGTACAAGTGAACATCTTGGTGATTGACAGAGTGTCTGATGAAACGGCCAGGCCGCTTCCCTTTTATAGCACGCTAGCTGGTATCATGTTCGGGCACCTCCGTGTCTCTTCGGTGATCTCCGTGACATCTTCGGTGACTTCCGTGTCTCTTCGGCCACCTCCGTGTCTTTTCGGGAAGTGACCGAAGAGACTCGGAAGTGAACGACATTGTGGGAAAAACCCCACAGACAGGTCAGTACATGTGCTATCATGTTCACACTCCGTCACCGAAAAGACACGGACTGAAGATGGCGGACCTCACCCGGTGGTGGTGGTGGTGGGACCTCCCGTGTGGCAGAGCTCTTGGATCGGAGCGCTTGGAGCTCAAAGCGTGTGGAGCTCAGAGTACGGAAGTGACATTTGCATATGACCTCTGTGAGGTCACTTCCGCTTCCGTGCACGTGACCGGAACTGACCTTTGACCCCGGCGCGCGCTAACAATACCGGATAAATATTGCGCGCCGGGGTCAAAGGTCAGTTCCGGTCACGTGAACGGAAGCGGAAGTGACCTCACAGGGGTCATATGCAAATGTCACTTCCGAGCTCTGAGCTCCACACGCTTTGGGCTCCAAGCGCTCCGATCCAAGAGCTCTGCCACACGGGAGCTCCCACCACCACCACCACCGGGCGTGGTCCGCCATCTTCAGTCCGTGTCTTTTCGGTGACGGAGTGTGAACATGATAGCACATGTACTGACCTGTCTGTGGGGTTATTCCCACAATGTCGTTCACTTCCGAGTCTCTTCGGTCACTTCCCGAAAAGACACGGAGGTGCCCGAAGAGACACGGAGGTGCCCGAAGATGTCACGGAGGTCACCGAAGATGTCACGAAGGTGCCCGAAGAAACACGGAGGTCACCGAAGATGTCACGGAGATCACCGAAGAGACACGGAGGTGCCCGGACATGATACCAGCTAGCGTGCTATAAAAGGGAAGCGGCCTGGCCGTTTCATCAGACACTCTGTCAACCACCAAGATGTTCACTTGTACTAGGTGCTCGAAATCATTCACTCGTCTGCACGACTTGCGCCGCTCTGGGCTATAACGCAAAGGCGTCTTCAACACGATATATACGCGAGATCATTGGCGCCACACACGTGCACGCCATGAAGTACCCAAGCGTTCATGCGAAGAATGTGGTCGGCTTTTCAAACTGACCAGTCAGTTGCTGCGACACCAACGCACACGACACCCTGTTCCGCAGCCACGTTTGCAGATAGAAGAGCCCGTAGGCATCAATATCGAAACAGGGGGAACGTCGCCCTAATTCAACAGTCAAATTCTGACGACAAGACCTTGGGCCAGATTTTGTACGACGTGGAGGGCAAAGTACACTTCGTGGACGAAGCCATAAATGTTCCCAGCGATCTGTTACACGAAGACCATCCAGTGAGTGACATTTATCGGCGCCATTGGCCCATGATCCGGCACTGTTTCTACCGTCATCGCCGTATTCAAGATATCTACAATTTCCGACTGACCGACCTCGCCCGTCTACGCAGCTACGTGGAAGCCATCTTCAACGATCAAACTACGGCCTTCAAGTTGAATCTGGCGTTTGGTTATATGCTGCAGCATAAGGACACAGACCAAGCCCGATATTTTTACCTGAGCAGTAACATCCGGGTATTTGACCAACCGTTTACCATCATTAACCGGGCGTCGCTAGAGGCGATGCTGGAGAAACTGGACACCGTGGATCCCTTGGAATGGGCCCAACGACAACGCCCCAACACCAAGTGGACAGTGGAGAGGGTGACCAATGTTACCTTTTTCGTTACCAAGCTGACCGGCCCCCTCGGCTTTATGCGTCACCCGTGCACTGATGAATACCATAACATGCCATACATACTCTATATGTCTACATGCTGATCGTTGACTTGAGCTCAGTAAACACTTGTACCTAATGTGACGGTGCGTTAAATAATAAAACATGGTGTTTCATATTTCAATTTGTTTTGCTGTGAACATACTAAACATACCCAGGGCGGCTCCCCCAGCCTGGGTATGATGTAACATTGGGGATAATAAACTGCATGAACATTGCTGAACTTGTTGTTATTCACGACAACGGCTATCCGATTGTATAATACAGAACATATATTGTATAATACAGGACATATATGGTACAATACAGAACAGATATGGTATAATACAGCACAGATTTGGTATAATACAGGACATATACTGTATAATACAGGACAGATTTGGTATAATACAGAACATATATTGTATAATACAGCACAGATTTGGTATAATACAGAACATATATTGTATAATACAGGACAAATATGGTACAAAACAGGACAGATTTGGTATAATACAGGACATGTACTGTATAATACAGGACAGATCTGGTATAATACGGAACATATATTGTATACTACAGCACAGATTTGGTATAATACAGCACAGATTTGGTATAATACAGAACATATATTGTATAATACAGGACAAATATGGTACAAAACAGGGCAGATTTGGTATAATACAGGACATATATGGTATAATAGAGAACAAATATGGTACAATACAGGGCAGATTTTGCATAATACAGGACAGATATTGTATAACATAGGACAGGTATGGTATAATACAGGACATATATGGTATAATGCAGGACAGCCTGGGTATGATGTAACATTGGGGATAATAAAATGTATGAACATTGCTGAACTTGTTGTTATTCACGACAACGGCTATCCGATTGTATAATACAGAACATATATTGTACAATACAGGACATATATGGTACAATACAGGACAGATATGGTATAATACAGCACAGATTTGGTATAATACAGGACATGTACTGTATAATACAGGACAGATTTGGTATAAAACGGAACATATATTGTATACTACAGCACAGATTTGGTATAATACAGCACAGATTTGGTATAATACAGAACATATATTGTATAATACAGGACAAATATGGTACAAAACAGGGCAGATTTGGTATAATACAGGACATATATGGTATAATAGAGAACAAATATGGTACAATACAGGGCAGATTTGGTATAATACAGGACAGATATTGTATAACATAGGACAGGTATGTTATAATACAGGACATATATGGTATAATGCAGGACAGATGTGGTATAACACAACAAAGATGTGGTATAATGTGTGACAGATATGGATGGTCCATCTCTACACCAAATACCTTCCTTCACTGCCCCAAAATGCCCACTTTCGCTACTACTCCTACTGATGACGTCACCGATGACGTCACAGATGACGTGAACATCCCTCAAATCGGGATGTACACCCCGAGAGCTACAAGATAACACCTCCCACGACACAATCGGACCAAGGATGGCCCCTCTCCACCCCAAACACACCTCCACGCACCCCCAAAATGGCCACTTTACTTACTACACCCAACTGCGCATGCGCAGATTGACGCGACTTGCACTTAAAAACACGCCATTCTGACTCTACCCCACACAAGCTTCACTTTGACACCTCCCACAACCCATTTGGACCCATAGTGGTCCATCTCTACCCCAAACACACACCCCACATACCCCCCAACATGCCTGCTTTCCATACTACGGTCAGACTGCGCATGCGCAGACTCTTGCACACGGACGAACCATGAGTCGATACATTACAAACTCCACGGGAGCTTCAAAATAAGACCTCATACGACACCATAGGATCATAAGGGGCTCACCTAGACCCCAAAACGTTCACCCCGTATGGATCTATACCTCCATAGCCATGCAGTATAGGCCTATGGGCCTACCCAGGCCTCGGTGAACTTTTTCCAAAAATTTCACCGTTTCGCTCCGGGACCCTTCCCATCGTGTTCTAAATGACTAGACGAGAAAAACAAGACCAAACAACCCATATCACAATGAGCGTGTGTGAATTTCCCAGGATGGACCTATATCCCCATAGCCAGTATGGAGCTATATGGGCTATATGGTACTTTTCCCAAAAATTTCACCGATTCGCTCCGGGACCCTTCCCATTGTCATTTTCTTGGCGAGACGAGAAAGGTGTTTTCCCCTATTTTAGGGGTAAAGTCCGTGTTTCGCTTTTTATAGTTTCGGGGAAAAAATCCTAATTTTACATGCACCCACCCATGACTGGATGCCCCTTCACGAATGCTTCACTTTGATACCTCACTCGACCCAATCGGACCATGCAATGTATTTGAAGTGTGGGGACTACTTTTTCTCCGCGGAAGCTTTTTCCCGCGACCGCATCACCGCCAGACCGCATCACCGCGGAAGAATACACACGCAGCTGGTGGCGCCCCAGGCGTCCCAGAGGTGAAAGGCGATGGGGCGTCCCCTATACCTTTAACCTGGAAACAGCGCCCCCTGGTGGATGCAAGAGTTATCTCCCCCGGCAAAATCATAATGGATTTAGCCTTTCTCTACTACTAACTAAATCATTGTTTATACGATTCGGGCTTCTAAACTACGATGGTGGCTAGGATGTACGTGGGACCTAATGACAGTATCATTAGGTCCCAGTTGGGGCTACCCAGCCACCAGTCAGATTTTTGGACCGGATTCGGAGCCTTCGCGCACATCGCCGGAAGTGACATCACATATAGTAAAATAGATGTTTGCCGAACATTTCGATTACTTTTCAAGTCTGCATAATACCTCTGTTGACCTAGCGTTAAAAAGAATTATCTGGAGATTATTTTCCCTATTTATCTGGACAGAGGATATGAAAAGTAGTTCGCTCATGTGCAACACTGAAGGAGTTGTTCGGCCGCATTCAAACTGAACCGTGCGTACGTGGGTTTTCCCCTATGCGTCATAGCAACGTAGTGAAGGTCAACTTCCGCCATTGGAGGCAGGGATGGTAAATGGGCCTGCGAAATGGAGCATGCGCTGTGGGGAGGATGATGCATAAACTGTACCGGTGTGGAAGATAAGAATGTCCGGCTCCTATCTTCTAACCCAGACACTCTTACTTGCAATAGTTGCAATAGAAAAAGGATATCTAAAGGGACAATTATCACCAGGACATTCTTATCCATCACACCGGACCCCTGACAATATATTTCATGTGTTTCGGTCATCAGAAATTTTTAGATCGAATTGATGCGAAATTTATAAAATAGGAATCGCCAAGTAATGAACCTAAATTTATTTCAGTCGCGCAGGTTTGATTTAACCGCTTTTATCAATTTGAAACTTCACGGAAATGATCATCCTTCCCACAGCGCATGCTCCATTTCGCAGGCTCCATTATCCATCCCTGCCGCCAATAGCGGAAGTTGAGCTTTACTACGTTGCTATGACGTATAGGGGAAAACCCACGTATGCACGATGCAGTTTGAATCCGGCCGAACAACTCCTTCAGTGTCGCAAATGAGCGAACTACTTTTTATATGCTCTGTCCAGATAAACAGGGAAAATAATCTCCAGATAATTCTTCTTAACGCTAGGTCAACAGAGGTATTATGCAGACTTGAAAAGTAATCGAAATGTTCGGAAACATCTATTTTACTATATATGATGTCACTTCCGGCGATGTGCGCGAAATGCTCCGAATCCGGCCCAAAAATCTGACTGGTGGCTGGGGTATTATTAGACCCCCAGCGAGGTGGTTGGGAAATGATGCTCAGGATTTCAATTAAACATCATCTGGAATGAGAAACATTCGAGTTTTGATGGAATATGTATGTATTGAACACGTCTTCTTGGGGTGGTTAACTTCACAGAAAACGTCCGTCACGCAGTATTGGAATTTCACGTGATCAAATACAAAACAATTTTATTTCACCCTTTTTTTACAGCAAATGATGTGCAGGGCCAGGGGATTCCTCAAAATGCATGAAAGAGATAATGGCTTTTAGACAACGTTACGCCAAACCCCAGAAATATGAAACAACTAGGATATGAACAATATAACTTGGTCATACCACAAAATTTACAAACACAGGTGGCTGTTAGGTTGTCTATTAAGAGACTGTCAACAGGGTGTATATAGGCGAAATCGACATACGATTGAAACAAACATTACAGGCAATGGGTCGTATGAACAGACCGCAGACGAAATGAACAGACGGAAAACGGGACAAACTATATATAGTTATTATCGTATATCGTATTAAATACATCGCGGATTTGGTATAGTTTTAATATTTTTTTTATTTTATCTAATTTCCTGGGCAATCTTTAAATATCTGAGATGAACATAAGTCGAAATACCACAGCCATTATTTAGGTTGTTTCTATGAAATATTCGAACCGAACTTTGACATAAAGATAATTGGAGCAACCATGGGATACATGGCAAAATATGATTTTCTTGTCAAACGTTTGTAGTACTGAAGTCAATGTCCCAAATAGTGTAACTAAAAATTGAAAAAAAGTTCAGAAATATTTCTATTGTATATTTAATATTTTATTGATTAGTTTTGCATATTCTTCCATGCTTTTCACAGGATTTTGGCCGCCGTGGTTGAAAAATTAGCAGAATTTCCGAAGGCTGTTCACGGGATTTTCATAGGGTAGTACTGCATACTAAATTACAAGCGTCAGATCCGTCATTCATAATTCAGCCGTCGTCCATTAGAGAATATCCGCGTCCATAATCCAAAGATCTATTGTCACCAAACCACATATCAATTCACACGCTCATTGGTCGATTACACGGCTTGAAATAGCCATATCACGACAATCGGGTTTGAAATAATTCACACACGGGTTTGAAATAGTTTGTAACCTGTTGCCCTTGACTACCGATCAAAACGAGGCTACGAAAATTCATCTGCTAAAGATCGCAAAAATTTCAACAAATTCTGCTGAACGAAGGTTTGTCGCACTTTTATCTCGACTGTTGGCTTTTTCAGCTTTCTTCCAATGATGATTGATTTTCAATTCGAGAATATACGAGTGATATGAGAAAGAATCCATTATTTGGTGACAAAATCGTTATCTAGGTTTGAATCAGGTTTGTTCGGGTTTTGTGACCTGCCTGTGAAATTTCAACCCTTCGCCGCTGCGCGGCTTAGGGTTAAAATTTCACAGGTACATCACAAAACCCGATCAACCCTGACTCAAACCTAGATAACTCATATTCAGTAGAGCATGTATGATATTCGTGTAACCAATCTTTCCGACAACGAATTTCTACGTTCCCACTTCGAACTTCCCTTGATATATCTGTCCCCCTTCAATGTTCAAAGAACTTATAAATAGATACGAGACGTCACTGACCTCGAAAACATTTGAAATTCGAAATGGTTCGCACAAGAGCGTTATTGATTGGCTGACCATATTAGGAGGAATTACCAACCTGTAACCATCTGGGTGACGGGTCATCCATCGAGTTTTCGAGTCATGTGATGTCCTACTTGTTCAAAATTACAGATCTACCACACCTCTTGGATGATACGAAAGTTATTCATACCTATATATTTTGTAATCGCAGGCAATATCTGTTTCCGAAGTCGTATGAAACCTGTAATTTATCAGATTTCTCGAGTCTGTTCTCCGTCGGATGAAGGCCGAACGGAATACGGTAAAGTACCGGATATCGCTCCGCGATAATGGAGACACACGATTCGCAAGCCATCTTATGGATGGTGAAGTGTACGCAAATGGAGGAAGGACGCCGCTAATAGAGGATGATGTCACTCTACTCTCAATCGACGTGTACGTTCTGATTGGTTCGTCTCTCGTTCGTAGGTAAAATCTACACCTCGGATTTCGAACACTGAAGGGGGGTCAGATAAATCAAGGCAGGTTCGAAGTGGGAACGTAGAAATTGGCTGGATAAAATGAAGATGTGATTTCGTCGCTGTAAACGTGTACCTTCTATACGGTTTCCTTGAATAGCGATGAAATTGTTTCAAGCCTGGAAATGGTTGTGTTGAGTATGCATAATCGACCTGAAAATGCGCAGTAAAAATGGTCTGATTTTAAGTGTGCACTCGTAAAGTGACAGGACCACACGGCATGAGAAGCAAAAGTCGGGATATCAGCCAATGGTTAGCCGAGCCAAACATCTCAGCCGTGACCGGGATTTTATCTCGACATAAGATGTGCTCATCTTTTCCCTATTTATCCGCCCTGTATCAGTGTTCTATCTGACTATGCTCAGAATCAACAGCTATTACGGATACATTAACGGCTGAGGGTTCGTGTGGCTTTGCAAATCAATATTTTACATCTGTATAATCCATACAACTGTTATTGACATCGATTTCTCTCTCGGCTTTTATCGTCGCTCTCATGTTTGCATTAAACGTCTAATACCTCAGTTCATAAATTAATCAATACAAACACTCTGTCCGTAATTGTCTCGCAGTTCGTCCCATATTGTCGAAGAATTCTATCCGTTAATATTCTTTTATTAGTCATTCTTTTCTACTAATATTTCACTGTTTATTGTTTTCGTTAAAAAAAAATCCATATCAAATCGGTAGATTCCTCTGTTCCGGTAAGTGTTACATTTCTTGTTGGATTTGTGTTGAAATGTTGATATAGGATGTTTATTTCCTCGTAAAACGCGTATTTGAAATTTGATGTAAACTTTGGGAATTTTTACTCATATTCGTTTAGCCACTGAATAAAATATAAATTCCTGACAGTCTTAGAGTCGCATATTTTGATATACAGTTAAACCTGTAAATACCGACACCCGGGTAAACTGACCAACCTCTAAATACCGACATTATTCAAGATCCCGATGCTCAAATGTAAAGCATTTTTAACCTTGATAAACCAGAAACCCGTCAAGACCGACACTATAATCCGGTCCCATGCATGGTCATTTTACACAGGTTTTACTGCAGTGTTAACCTCTTCCCTGATGAACATCTAACAATAAAAGAAGGTCGAACACCGAGAGAGAACGTGCCATTTCTTGGCACCTGTAGACCCCTACCTTCGACTAGAAATGGAACCTTCCTGACGCAATGTGTATCCAGTCAGATCTGTCCAAAGGAACGAATGCCGTGAGAGGCGGTAGCGCATAGCGAGTCAAGTATCGGGATTTTAACCTGTCCATCGGAATTTCTAGAGCTCCTATGTGCGGACCGCGTACACCTGTTAAATACAGGCGGATTAAAAGTACTGATCTGCCGAGATATACAGTACACCGCACGATATGCTTTGCAGCTTCACCAAAAACTATTTTGCGTTAAAAGTTTTGGGAAACGTGATCCTGTTTTCTTTTGCCATTCGCGAACTTATTCCCAGCGTTGACATATCGGAATTTAGTTACCTCCAAACAAGATGTATCTTCTTCTCGCTTTAGCTGTTCTTGGCTAACGCTATCAACGTCTTTCCTTCGAAGGTTTCGGAGTGCCTTGTTGGTACACTAACTTGTGTCTTCGTCGAAATTCGACAAGTGCGTTTTTTTTCTTCTTTGGGCTGTATTATCTATAACTGACAGAACATTACCACTGTTGAAGACCATTCATTCTGATTTGTTCTTATCTTGTGTTGAAAGGAATTATTGTTTCGTTTTGGATCATATTTACAAGCACAACTTCCATTGTAATTTGGTGTCTTGCAGTGTGAAGAATTGAAGAAGCTGAAAAGGTAAGTTTTTTTCTTCGTCTCTCGGGAAGCTTGGTTCTTTTCTCCGCTATACAGGTGTAACGAAATCTAGAACCAAATTTGCTCACCTTTACAAACAGGTCTGAATCATTTTCAATTTTTTTATACTATAAGGAACCAAACTTGACTAGTTCAATCTTTGGTTCCTTTACATGCGAAAGAAAGAACCCAACATGCCCCCATATTCAATCAACCTTTCCAGAATATTCGATGGGATATGTTGCATCGACTTTTTGGATTATGAACGAACAATGTAAATTATATACGCCGTCGATTGGATTCTCTTTCGACAACTACGTTGTAAATATTCAGGTTTGGTTTCTTTTCTGCAGTCGCAATTGATAGATTTACAACATATGTTTGGCAAATCATTTGATGCTTGCCTTCGCTAAGCACTCTTAGACTTCTTATGCATTTACATGTTTTCCGTTGATTATTATTGTATGAATTAAATACACATGAACAATTTCTAGCAAATGAATATACATTCTTCCTTTATTTAACACCGTATTAAATATCTGATATAACGTTAGAAATACGCCCGGTACAGATTTATGCCAACTATAATGAGAGAATGCACTTTTTGGAGCAAATCTTCGCGGCTTCTGTTATTTCTAAGCTTGCGTTTCTGTGACTTCTGTTTTCTCACTCCTTTGGACTTTTACATTGTGTATCATTACTGAGTCAGCATATATTCCGTCCCATGTTGTTGACGTGGGTGATACATTATCACACGTCAAAGCGTTAGAAATAGCAGATAAATATGCATATGTGGGCTTACTGTTTACAGAACACTTTGACTGCAATTCCATGACAAAATATGTCGCCCAATCCGCTAGTCTCTTGGTTTTGTTACTGCCAAATGTAAAGAGAAGTGCCTTTTGAAGCGTTCACTTCGCTTCATGATTCGATGGTCGTACCAATTATTACATATACTGAGCTTCCATCTAGAGTATTTTTGATGTGTATTAACGCTAATCAACATAGAGCTGAATGTTTCGAGGCAAATATGCATCTATTTCTGGTACTACTGATGATATGGGCTGAATTCCCTTGTCTATCAGACAATGAAAAGCAGTTATGGGCCACTGGACTAAATGTACCAAAATGGACAAAAGAAGAATTGATAAAAAATATACAGATATGCTTATAATTCTGCGGATAGAAGTAGTAAAAACTGGAGCTATGTTGTGTAACATGCTAAATGAATTGCATTGCAGGGAATGTTAACGATCGCTATGGTAAAGGGTTTTTTTTATCCGATTGATAGAGGAACAGCTTGAGTCAATGGTTAAAGGTGATAAATAGCGAGAATGGCAAATTACGATTGTATAGAAACTTCTAAAGTGAGATTAGGGTGTTATATGTCCAGCATTTTTCAAAAGATATTTAGAAGTGCATTTGTCAAATTCAGACGTGGTGTTCGCCAATATACACTGCGAAAACATTGTGTTGAAGACATTTTAGCACCAGAATTGTGCTACAAATAACACAACTTGTGGTAGAATCAACACTAATTTGTGTTGAACTTGACGCGTTCAACACAAAACCATGTTGACTTCAACATAAAATATATTGTGTTGAAGCCATTTCACATTGTGTTAAACAACACAATGTTTTTTAGAAAAAGCTGAATATCCGTTTTGAAACTGGTCGTTTTGAGAACCTGCCCATTCAGCAACGTTTATGTTCATCGTGTAGTAAAGTTGTCCAGATTAGATTATACGTACTTATTGAATGCCCCGTTTATGATGATCTGCGATATGGACTTCTCGCAAAAATGATTTTCGTTTATGGTGATCACCTTTGTTCATTGACAGAATCTGAACCATTATGTGCTATTTTATACTGTGAACTTTTAAAGAAAGTCATTGCCAAAACCTGCTTTTTAATTCTTGAAAGGCGTAAAAACAGGCTATATTCGGAATCATTTTATTGTATATGATATTGTAAATACCGCCTCATATCTCTTACTGAATGGCTATAGTCTTTTAATGAGCGTTGATATCCACTGATTAATTTGGCATAATACAGAAGGAAGGTGACTCCGAAAATATTATCGAAAAGCAATTTTGTAGATCAATATTTCGTAAAATATTTCTGTAAAACTGATATATACACATGAAACCTGTTGTCAACTACCATTCCTGACGATGACATAAATAAATATATGTCGAAACATTGATCCACTAAATGCTTCTCGCAAATATACACTGAAAAAAAAAGAATAAAATTCCTTAAAATTTAAGGAATATTCCCCGACTATTACACCAGCGGAATATTCCTTAAAATTCAATAAGGAATATTCCGTAGTATGTTAAGAAAATTCCTCAACATGGTAAGGAATATTCCTTAGTTATGTTGAGGAATATACCGCTGGTGTAATAGTCGGGGAATATTCCTTAAAGTGAACGTAAAGGCTGCGACAACACAGGCACTGTGTGGAAGCACTATATTAAAAGTATCATTTGGCAGCAACAAATATTTTTTGTGATTTTTTCCCTCCCAAAAAAAAAATTCCAAACACGGGAACTATTGACTGATGCAACAAGCGACTGGAGTCGGCCATATCAGTTTATTGATTAGCCTTGCGCCAATGAAAACGCTTGTATGGAGCACGTGATATTTTCCTGTGACGTAGTATCACTTTGTTTTGGCATCGCTGTAGCACGAATTGTGATTGTGGAGGTGGAGAGCTCGGCTGTTTCAAGCGTGTTTTGACTGTGTTGCGTGTCTCCAGCAAGTGTTTACTGACCTGAAACGTTCCATGAACTACTCACTACTTTCGTCGACATCGGAGCGTTTTGGTTAAAACTGGTAACCCTGTAAACCTTCATTTGTCTCTTCGTCAGAACTTGAAGTCAGGCTAGCCTCTTCGTACGTCGCTATGTTTACATGCTTTTTACGCTTTCTAACTTCACGAAGTAGAGAGCTCCAAAGTGATACAACGTCACTGCTCTGATGTGAGATAGCCAGCATGGCGGCAGCCGGGGAACAATAATACAACGGAGATAATTTCGTTCCTACTCGGTGCAAAAAAATGCCCAAAAATATTTGTTGCTGCTATTCCAGTATTTCAATGTAGCTCTTTCCCACAGAGTGCATGTTGCCTCAGCCTTTACGTTCACTTTAATGTTTTAAGGATTTTTTTTCTGTGTATTTTCGGAGTCACCCTTCTCTTTTAATGATGTTTAATGATTACAGTTGGTGAGACGTAGATAAACAAAATTGAACTTGAACCAGACCTAGTCACTCAGCAACTGAAATCTTTATGGATTTCTCAGATCACTTTTCTCGATAACCCCGACTATCAGCATGAATTTGAATGGCTATAGATTAAACACCGTGAAATAATTTATTGATACTAAAAGTATATCAATTATGCCAATATATTGTTGTAGATTGTCCAGGAGAATACCGTATATATTCGCCTTACTGCATCAGCAGAATTGCAAAATGCTGTTTTCGAACAAAGCAGATTAAATCTAAGAATTAATGGAGTTAATGGAGTCCAACAGCTATGTTGAAAGTCAGTTCGGTAACACATTTCGTTGATCGATTGATGATAGATATCACAGTCGGTTAAAGCCTATTTGAACAGTAGAAGGTGAAGTAAAGTTTGCCGACATTTCGAAGAACGTTTTTGTTTTAAATCCGATCTCGGTCTTGCCAAAAATTCCAGTTGACCCTCTAATGTCTACTGCACACACATGTTACCATTATAAATATGTCATCACAACATGAACAAATTAAAACGTAAAGAGTTTTAAAAACTTGTACAGCCTATTGATCACACTTGTAAACAAAGATTTCATGTCTTATCATCTAGGGCGCAGCACTGGAGCCAGATAATATTGCAGCATCCATAACACAACCCACATGATAGAGTCTCTTGACATGTTTGTGCCATGAGAGATGTCTTCCTTTATACTTGTGTTTACTCATGCATAGTTCGTAAGCGAAATAAGGAAATAAAAAGTGATTAAAATTAGAATTTTATAGATTCCTCGTCATCTGAAAAGTGATCCCTTTTGTGTACACGAGGCATTGAAATTGTTGACATTGTCCAATTAAGAGAATTCCTGTGTTGACCATTGAAACTGTTGACATTGTCCAATTAATAGAATTCCTGTGTTGACCATTGGAACTGTTGACATTGTCCAATTAAGAGAATTCCTGTGTTGACCATTGGAACTGTTGACATTGCCCAATTAAGAGAATTCATGTGTTGACCATTGGAACTGTTGACATTGTCCAATTAAGAGAATTCCTGTGTTGACCATTGGAACTGTTGACATTGAGTTTTTAGTGCCATGCGCACATGGATCAAGGATCAAGGATTTACTCACATCCGTGGAAGCTGATTGATCCGCGAAATCTCATGGTCAGTAAACCAGGTTAGTCTGAAATGAACCCCTATCTTTTCGATGCTTCACATGTGATCAAGAAAGTCTGTGAATGTTATTCGGAACTGTGCTAGAGTATTCGACTGCTGTCTATTGACCCCCGTGATGAGGTCGGTATTAATTACGAGTATATAGTAAATATAATGTGGAATACTGTCTATTGTATCAGCACCTGTTCTAGTATGGATGCCTTTGTGAATACGTCGAATAACTTCAACATTCCCCACTCATTAATCTTCGCCTGTCAAAAATCGCTGTCAAGAGGAGTCAATGTGGTCTACCAACGAGAGTAGCTCGGAGTAGAGTGAAAATGACAGTCCTGCGCTACCTCAAATTTACTAATTGGAACACTGAAATAACCTGTCGGAGTTTTCTGTTAATGTATCACAATACATGTTTGATTATTTTCAGGCTCACGAATATATAGTTTCTGCTCACTTATTGCAGACATTTCGCCGATATTTCGAAGCCATATTTTCACACAACGGTGTAACTTTGCGCTTTGTCTAAACTCGGCTCGTGTAATTATATTGCAAACTATCAAATTGATCCTCTCAGTATTTCTCAGTAAATCGTGAAAATAAAAAAAGTTCTAGTCCAGAACATAACTATATCAGGTCAAAACATAAACATATTGTTCTAAAATATTAAGGAAATTAAGACCAAAACCAAACACTGTACTTTCGGTTGCGCATGCACAGTTGACCACAATACACTCTTGTACATGACTTGTGCAACCTGATTCTCCTGATTCCACCGATGATGAGGTTGACGTCACTACCGCTCCACCCCCTCCCCCACCTCCCTGAACCAAACCGAACTGGCCCAAAGGACCCCCTTTTCCCCTACTAGTTTATCATATTTGTTTCAAGATTATATTCTCTGGATGTGGCATATCTGCGATATGATAAAAGTACACACCGACGTGCTTGTAATACCCTTATCAGATAATAGGACTTCAAGGTGGTTATTGGGGTCACATGACGTCTTTTAAGATAATATGATCATAGTTTATTTGTAAACCTACACGGGTGACTTGAGGTTGTTGGAAGGACTGAGATCTTGTTTTAATTTTTCTTCGTAGAAAGATGTATAACAACGATAAATACCGTTTTGTTTCTGTTACTTTATTCTAATTTGTTTTCGATCAATGGTCTTCAAATACACTTTAAAAATATACCCCCTCCCCCCCCCCCCTACCAATTTTAGTTAGATTTCTGTCCGATTCATCTTTGGTACTTGTCAATGTGGAATTCAAGATTTGTGTTGATGGAAATATAAAATTTCAAGCATTATGATTTAAACATCCAAAATTTCAGGGGTGATTCCAGACCCTTCTGGAATGCAATTATGTGTTTCTGGATGCTAAATCTGGTTTGTCGCGAAACAGTATGAAGCATACATTGTGAAACAACCTTGGATTCTACGACATGGCTCTTATGTTTTACTCAAGAGCCATGATGCTTGACCATGATCAAATCTGTCTCACCATCCGGAGAGTTGGATGTTGTATGAGGTTCCGGAGAGTTGGATGTTGTATGAGGTTCCGGAGAGTTGGATGTTGTATGAGGTTCCGGAGAGTTGGATGTTGTATGAGGTTCCGGAGAGTTGGATGTTGTATGAGGTTCCGGAGAGTTGGATGTTGTATGAGGTTCCGGAGAGTTGGATGTTGTATGAGGTTCCGGAGAGTTGGATGTTGTATGAGGTTCCGGAGAGTTGGATGTTGTATGAGGTTTGGTTCCTGTAAGGATACGCCCTTCGTCTACTGTGGTTTATGTTTTATAGTCGATCATATGGCGTCACTTAGGAGCAGTTACAATATATCAACGTCCATTGCAAACCCAAAGGATTTACAATTGATGATATGGTTCCTCAAGTTAACGTGTTCAATTCGTATTCAATCCATGAGCTCGAGTTTGAGGTTCCGGTATTTGCTAGTGGTTCTATCCCGTGATGGCTCCATCCAGCTATCCCCATTGCGCCACCTGGTACCAACCTGACATGTCGTTTCTGGACGCGGGACTTTGAGTATGGATATCTTGCCATAATAGGATGTTGCTTTGTATTGCATTCCTTTCACACTTCATATTTCGTTTGCACACAGGGCTATTACTATTCTGTGGTATTCCTACGAACTAGGATACCATCTGCAAATTGCCCGGTAGTCAGCGAGTGAGTGAGTGAGTTTATCCGAATCCTTTCGTGGGCAAAATAAGGAGAACCGTTGACATTAGAACCTTGATTTTTTGCATGAAGGTGCATTAGCGGACTGTTATCAGCAAGTTCTGATGCATATTTTGTCCATCTGCAAATGGGATGTGTCCTCGATCCAGTTAATATTATATCTTGAGATCAATATTACGAACATTGTATAACATTATTAAATTCTGAGAAGCTATAGAACATAATATATTGCGGCTTGTTTTACGCTCCACCAAAGGATCTTGTCAAACACACTGTCAGAAAACATTTTTGTAACACTTATCGAACGCGTAAAAGCGCTCATCTTTGGCTAATTTTAGAGATTGTTGGAATTAGTTGAAATAATATTATGGAATTCTTCAACTGGCCCATTTTTAACGACACTGAAAAGAAAAAATATCAAAAATTTCGCAATGTTAAGTATCTCAACAATAGTAATATGTGATTGGACGGCACCGAACACACAAGTTCATATTGACGTTCAAATCAGAACACAATCAGAACGCTTTAGAGTCTTAAGAACTGAACACTTATGTTCATATCGTTCATATTCGAACACTAGAGAACACATATATCAAAAGCGTGTTCACAACTGATCACCGTGTTTGAACACCAATGTTCACAAATGAACACATTCTGTAACACTTTTGGAACATTAGCGTCCACATGAACATGCAAAATATTCACTTATATGCGTAAAAGTGTTCAAAGGTACACACTTCAGAATGAACACGAATTTTTTCAGCGTTCCAACACTGGGCGATATTGTGGACAACTTATTTTGTTGTTTTCATTGAAGACGACCTAGTTAAATGAGCTTGATAACACTTCAGTGGCATATTTAAATAAATCCGTTTTCATACTTTTCGAACCTGAACATTGTTCCAACGGTGTTGCAGAATAGTGTGCATTTCAGTGTTCTGGATATGCACACTATTTTGACAGTGTACGCAATAGACATTTGTCATGAAATCAGAGGTGAAATAATGGAATGTCTCATTCTACAGAATTCGTGTTGAAGACAAAATTGAATGGACTGACATTAACAGGGGCTGGTGTATTTACAAGCCGTCTTGCATCGATTTTGTCCGTGACAAGGCGACCAGGGATTTAATCTGGTGAAATAACGAGCTAACTTCCTTTCTCTAATGGCAACTGATGACCAAGGCAAATTTCTCATTCTTTCACAACCTTCGAACTATATGTGACCGACTAACTGGACTCGGGGCCCTGACCACGCAAACGGACAGTCCGACCAGACCGTGGCCGCCCATACGTGTCCCGCGAACCTTCATTACGTGAGTAGCATGTTTGGAATCTAGTTAGGGACCTTTATTATGAGTCTACCGAGGATAAGGGAAATCAATAAAGGAGTTAGCTCGTCCGTTCGGGGAGCAATAGATCAATAGATTATGTTACTCTAAATCCTTGTTAAGCGAAAGCAACTGTTGGGAATACCATTCTGTCTATTTAACATTCGTTGATTCTTGAAGGTGTGTTGGAATCGAACGAATGATCAGGAATTATTCATGATATCGTACCAGTTCAATTGATTTCTTTTCCGAAAATTTACCCAGTTGGTCAAAGAAAGCCTTTAGTCCAAGAAATTCGGCCGAAATCTCACAATCAGTGCAAGAATTAACGTTTTAGCTTAACGACCGTTTGAATGTCGTATTTTTTCACTTCCATGGTGTCGAAATGAACAGTCACAATCAAAGCGTGACTATTATGGGAACGACTTGGAAATTCATTTGGATAAAGAATAATGGCTAGTGATTAGGCTTTTATGTATATAGAACATCATCTTGTATTTTCATGATTTTTATTTCATACACATTTGGAATTGGTGCGAACTGTCAAACGAAATAGGCCGATTGTTGGCGCGGAAATTATTTTATTATTATTATTATTATTATTATTTATTTATTATTATTTTAACGGCTGAATATTGAATGCCGGATCTGACACTTGGTATTTGAACTTTGCCCGTTCACATTTTGTCTGCTCTGTGCGACTTTGATTTCCCTAAAATTGTCCAATACCTATCGCACACCTTGGAGCTTTCATGGTTTTAGTTTACAACATGCAGAATATACTTCCTAGATATACATGTACTAATCTAACACACTGGCAATAAATGTTGAGGAATGGGATTTGTTGCGTGAGTTGAGACTAAATCTTGACGGTTTCAACACGAAGAAGCGCAATGAAAATAAGCAAATTATACAGATACGTGTCTTCAGTGGAACAAGCGGCTGAGGAATGGGATATGGTGTTGAACTTAGACCAACACCATAAGTCCCAAACTCCCTTTACTGTTGTTGCCCAACACCATCATTTGGTGTTGACAAGCCTTCAACGCCAACATTGGGTGTAGGGCCAACACCATGAATATTAGGTTGTTGTATGACTTATCAAGAAGGGTCCCACAATGCAGCTATAAAACGGAATCTACAAAACATAACTCTATGGCGTCCTGCTATTAGAAAAGATATATGAGATGTTAGGTCGCTTGATACTTTAATAATTGCAACGACATATGCTGATATCACAAACATCTGCACTTTGTCCGTAAATTATGTGATATTAGTAAAATTCGCCGCATCAACATTTAACGAATCTTGTCCACATAGTAAAATAGGGACGTTTTCTTTTATCATTGGCAATGGAGGTACATGTATTTCTTCTCTTTCTAGTACAAACATTTGTAAAAACAGAGAAGATATTTTTTTCGTATTGAAGACCACAATTAGGTTCGGCGGTACATGTGTCACTGTTTATATTGCCTGACATGATCTTCTATCGATTTCTTCGAACCTTAATGCAAGTCAAAATGGGCTAGATGGTTTTGCAATCACTGAAATATTACGTCTCAGAAATCCATTACTGTGCCAGCACGGCGGCGTCTCCACTCCAAATATTTTTTTTTTTTGCAGAGACCCATAACGCTGGTGAAACGTTTTCTCCGTATAAATCTATATGATTTGAAGGATTTCTTGTAAAATATAATACTGATTCCTGCCTAATTGGGAATTGAGACACGCAAACTGAACAAGCGTTAGAATAATGGGGAGTAAATCTTTTAGGACCATTCTAAATATTTTCATTAACACATACGCTAGGACTGCGCTCTGCGCTCATGTCACTCAGGAAAAGCAATTTATTTTTGAGGACTTAAGAAAGGGAAATTAAGGATGGGAAAGGAATTTTACCTATCATGTCTTTCCTGATGGATGAAAACTATAGCTGGAAGATGTGCATGCCTGCACGCGAGAGGAAAGTGACTCCGATCCCATCGGAGAAACTAATCTGAATCTATATGGCCGTTTTGGTGTTTATCCGTTTATACTTGATATCAAATAGCCTTTTTTTATATCAAAAATAAATGTGCACCGTTTTGGTATTCAACATTTGTTTTTGTTCTGTGTTAGCAAAGAAACAGTATATGAATATTCAAGTTGAAGAAAGTTCATGGAAATGCAACAACAGTTGTCCCCGCAACTTTTTGGACCGGTCCTATACCCCCCATCCCACAGTAAGTGTACGTGACAGAGTTGCGTTCTCGATGCACTTTATCTCTTGTTTTGTGACATTAGCTTTTGTTTATGCCTTCTGTTAATGTTAAAAATGAAAGACATTAAGGGACGATATATTGTCCACCACCGCTGCCAGTAGCACAATCAGCCCTGAGTGATTATAGCACATAATTCTGTCACAACTTCGACAATTGTGTCACATTAATATGTGTCACAGGAATAGAGTGAAAAAAAAACAAAAAAACAAAACAAAATAAACCATAAAACTGGGTCCATAAAACACGACTCTATGGCTTCCTGCTACAAGAGCAGCAATGTCAGCTCTCTTGCTGCTTTAATAATGGTGTTATCCAGGAACTTGATAATGTGATGTCTAGCACTGTAATATCACTTGTCTTTATTGCACCGTGTAAACGTTCTGTTTGTGTCTTGTTTGCTGTCCTCAGTGTTTTATGGGGTAGATGGAGGGTGTCTGGTTCCATGCTGCTTCAAAGATTTCTTCTTTGAAGTAGCGGGAATGAAACTTGGCTGGGTGGTGCTTAATTGTTTCGTCGCGATATGACTGAAATAACGTTGAAAGCAACGTTAAATCCTATTCACTCACTCACCCAGAAGATAGAGGGAGCAGTTGTTCCAGTGGTTACAACAGTTAGGTGACTTCACCCCATTGCAATACGAAATATGCTGATATCACAAACTGGTGCAGTTTGTCCGTAAATGATGTTATATAGTAAAATTCGCCGCATCAAACATTTAACAAATCTTTTGTCCACATATTAATAGGGACGTGTCTGTTGTCTTCGGCACTGGAGGTAGTTTTTCTCTCTCTAGTACAAACATATGTAAAAACAGAGAAGAGATTTTTTCGCATTGAAGACCACAATTAGGTTCGGTGGTACATGTGTCACTGTTTTTATTGCCTGACATGATCTTTTTATCGATTTCTTCGAACCTTAATGCAAGTCAAAAGAGGCTAGATGGTTTAGCAATCACTGAAACATTACGTCTCAGAAATCCATTACAATTGCCAGCACTGCGGCGTCTTCACTCGAAATATTTTATTTTTTTGCAGGGAGACCCATAACGCAGGGCGATACTGGTGAACCGTGTTCTCCGTAATATAAATCTATACACATGCATTTAGAGGATTTCTCGTAAAATATAATAATGATCCCTGCCTAATTTGTAATTGAGACATTCATACTGAACAAGCGTTAGAATAATGGGGAGTAAATCTGTTAGGGCCATTCTAAATATTTCCATTAACAAATAAACTTGGACGAAATTCTACTACCATGTCAATCAGGGAAAGCAATATATTTTAAGGACTTAAGAAAGGGAAATTAAGGATGGAGATGGGATTTTACCCATCATGTCTTTCCTGGTGGATGAAAACTATTGCTGGCAGATGTGTATGCTTGAGATAACACGAGAGGAAAGTGACTCTGATCTCATTGGAGAAACTAGCCTGTATCTATATGGCCGTTTTGGTGTTTATCCGTTTATATTTGATCAGAAAGTCTTATTTTGATATAAAAATAAATGTGTGACGTTTTGGTATTTAATCAGTTGTTTTTGTTGTGTTAGCAAAGAAAAAGTATATGAATATTCATGTTGAAAAAAAGTTCACAAAAATGCAAACATGTCCCCCCTCCCTCCTCCCAGAGTAAGTGTACGCGGCAGAGTTGCTTTCTCGATGCACTTTCCCTCACGGAAATAGGGCGCAATTAGGGCGCATTTAAGGCGCAAATGGGGCGCGTGAATTGAGACAGCTAGGGCGCAGTTGGGGCGCAATTGGGGCGCGCGCCCTATCTGCGCCCCCAATTTTGCCATTAGACTCAATATGGCTAGGGCGCAAATTAGGGTGCGTTCCAAATATTTTAATTGCGCCTTATATGCGCCCTATTAGAGAATAGGGCGCAGCCTTAGGGCGCAGATAAGGCGCAGTTGGGGCGCAGAAAAGGCGCGGTTGGGGCGCGATTAGGGCGCATTCTCAGAATAATACCATGAATGTTGTACTGATAGGGCGCAGTTAGGGCGTATTTGTGGCGCAATTAGAGCGCAGTTAGGGCGCAGTTGGGGCGCAGTTAGGGCGCAGTTGGGGAACAGAACAGTATACATGCCATGCTAACCATGTTCTACCCTCAGTATATAAAGTTTATCTATCTATCTATCTTTTACGTAAATTGAAGATATAAGGTGAAAGATGATTATTGGCATCTAACTAGTCTAAATAAATTTAATTTTGCTCTACAGGTACATATTATTTTCATCTACAATGTGCATTCATGGTTAGAATTACATTTATATATGTGCATGTACTACAGTCAGCTGTTGTGGAATTGGTACATTAGGTCATCTGACACTTTCGCTCACTTTTTCTTGAGTTTTTTTCCTTCAAATTACTTCTACACACATCTGAAACCCTTTACATCATCCACTATCCACAAAACAGAGGTATAACACTCACCAAAATCTTGTTAAATGGGCATGAAATCTTCAAATTCAAAATGGTTCTTTGAAAAGCCTTTCTTTTGTTAATATCAGCCAATAAGATAAAGGTCATGTGACAGTTTTGACTAATCAGATAACATGCTATTGTGCAGATAATAAGGCGCAGATAGGGCGCAGTTGGGGCGCAATTAGGGCGCAGTTGGGGCGCACTCTGAGAATAATAGCATGAATGATGTACATGTACTGGTAGGGCGCAGTCGGGGCGCAGATAAGAAGCAATAGCTTCTTCAAGTAAAAGTCTGATTTTTTTGTTGAAATAATGTTATTAAATTTAGTATGAAAGTCCAAATTTTACATTAATGAATTTATAGCCCAGAATATTGAAGAAAGCAGACAGTCTGAATTTTTAGGGAAAATTTTTTTGACTAAGACATGCATGCACATGTCTTTAAAATGACACACATGCATATGTGATTACTAGCTAAATGAATGTTGGTGAAAAAAGTCCAGAAGGCACAAGTATACATGTAGGGTTCACTCTGAATTTTAGATAAAATGGTTATGTCCAGAGGGCGCATTTAGGGCGCAGTCTGAGTTCTCGAAAAAGTAGTTATGTCCACTGGGCGCAGATAGGGTGCAGTCTGAAGTTTGGAGAAAACATCAATGTCCACAGGGCGCAAGTAGGGCGCAGTCTGAATATCAGAGAAAATTTCAAACTAAATAAGGCGCAGTTAGGGCGCGCGCCCTATTTCCGTGAGGGTTGTCTCGTGTTTTGTGACATTACCTTTTGCTTATGCATTCTGTTAATGTTAAAAATGAAAGACATGAAGGGACGATATATTGTCCATCACCGCTGCCAGTTGCACAACCAGGCCTGAGTGATTATAGCACATAATACTGTCACAACTTCGACAATTGTGTTACATTAATATGTGTCACAGGGATAGCAAGAGTGAAAAAAGACGGCCATATAACTGGGTCCAGTTATACGACGGCTCTATGGCGTCCACCTGCAACAAAGCCGGTGTCGGCTCTCTTGCTACTTTATCAGCTGACAGTATAATTCACCTAACTGTTGTAACCAATGGAGCAACTGCCCCCTCTATCTCATTGACTAACAATGACCTGATTATGAATAGTGATGTTGATGTTCATCAGTATTCATAGTATATAGGTCCAGAAGCCTGAGGGAGCAGTTGTTCCACTGTTTACAACAGTTGGGAGGCTGCCACCAGCTGGTTTACCCCATTGCATACGACATATGCTGATATCCAAAACTGGTGTAGTTTGTCCGTAAATGATGTTATACAGTAAAATTCGCCGCATCAAACATTTAACGAATCTTGTGTCCACATATTAATAGAGACGTTTTCTGTTGTCCTTGGAACTGAATGTATTTTCCTTCTCTTTCTAGTACAAACATGTGTAAAATCAGAGAAGAGATTTTTTTTTCGCATTGAAGACCACAATTAGGTTCGGTGTTTCATGTGTCACTGTTTATATTGCCTGACATGATCTTTTATCGATTTCTTCGAACCTTAATGCAAGTCAAAAGAGGCTAGATGGTTTTGCAATCACTGAAACATTACGTCTCAGAAATCCATTACTGTGCCAGCACTGCGGCGTCTCCACTCCAAATATTTTTATTTTTTTGCAGAGACCCATAACGCTGGTGAAACGTTTTCACCGTATAAATCTATATGATTTGAAGGATTTCTTGTAAAATATAATACTGATCCTGCCTAATTGGGAATTGAGACAAACAAACTGAACAAGCGTTAGAATAATGGGGAGTAAATCTTTTAGGGCCATTCTAAATATTTTCATTAACACATACGCCAGGACGCAATTCTGCGCTCATGTCACTCAGGAAAAGCAATTTATTTTAAGGAAATTAAGGATGGGAAAGGAATTTTACCCATCATGTCTTTGCCGATGGATGAAAACTATAGCTGGAAGGTGTTCATATGTGAGATAACATGAGAGAAAAGTGACTCGGATCTCATCGTCAAGCTGGTCTGAATCTATATGGCAAACCGTTTGGTGTTTATCCTTTTATATTGGATATCAAAAAGTCTTTTTTTTATGTAGAAAATAAATTTGCGCCATGTTGGTATTTAATCATTTATTTTTGATATCAAAAATTCGTTTTTCGATATCGAAATATCTTTATTCGATATCAAAAATAAAAGATTAAATACCAACATGGCGCAAAATGTTTGATCTGGTGGTTTAGTATGTACGTGTATATATCTATGTCAATTTTGAAGTTTTTAACCGTGCCTGTTCTGAGACAAGCTTATCCTGTTTGTTTGGTGTGCTTTTCGTTATTTATCACTGTATCCAGCCCCTTATGGGCACATACATTAAACGTACTATATAGAGTCTTTAGATTCTTGGTATGTGCTTTTGAATAGGTTAACCGGAAGACTATACTGTGAAGTCATGTGACTGTGTCAGTATGTCGGCACTTCTTCCCACTTCCCTTATATGTGTTGGTTGAATAAACCAGATATGGTTCTAGGTAACATCTATGTAACGAGCCACAGTTTGAGTACAGTAACTTAGACATTTCATTCTCGGTGAACAAAATGAGTTTACCAGAACAATCAATAACTTGACGAAATTTCATTATTTTATTTTCCTAGTTTAAACTTCGACTGTCCCCAAACTCGGAGCAGCTCACTTCCGTTTGTCTTGTAGAACCGACGTCTGAATATGGTTGCAAGTGAATCAACCGTTTTTTTCCCGGAGACTTGCACGAGATCCAATTATCCAATCAGATTCAGCGATTGCCGCTTCCTTTTTGTCGATTTTGATCCAGTATCCAATCAACTATCACTTCCGGTTTATCTTATGGTCCTATTGTGCAAGCCTCTCATTAATTCACCTTTTTTCAATATTTGTAGGCGATAATGCATCAGAAAAGTACCAATTGTCGAGAGTGTATAGGCACAATCTTGAAACTTGATAACTCAGCACATATCACATTTTCTGATTAAACCTACCAGGCCTGAAATTGAGAGCTGACACTCCGTGACATTGTAGTATATCATATTGAAGTCATTTTGAGCCAATTCGCATGATCTCCGTGCAGATTATCATGAGTAAATAAAATGGCGGCCGTGTGGAGTATAACAGAAAAGTGATGTTTTCGTGATTTTTCTTCGAAATTTCTGCTTTTCTGTGAGGAAAAGTGGACAAAAGCTATCTTAAACTATCTTACTTCACATCAGATTATTATTTACTAATTTATCATGCAGTTTTTTTGCGAAGATATTGCATAAATGAAAATTTTACAGAAAAATCGACCTAAAAAGCCTTTATTGAAAATGACGTAACTGTGACGTCATCCAAGCCGCCATCTTGGGTTTTTAAAATACATTTTCTGATAGAGTTTGACCCAAGGATACAGTGTTGTAAAGCCCCAAACACATGCACACAATTTACTCAAGTGTGTTTATTTGCACGTGTGCATATTTACATATGCGTGTAAATGTATAATTTAAGCGTTCACATGGTTATAACAAGATATAAGTAAAACAAGACGCAAACCATAATGGAACCTATCAGTCCAAAGGTCACAGGTCAAGGTCATCATGGATTAAACGGGGATAAGCATTTTATGTACATTAATTCAACTTACCTTCATCAAATTTCACAGGTGGCTTACTCTTATAAGTCTAATGAAGACTATTGATAAAACAGTGACAACAATGAAGCTTAAATGTTGCCATGACCCAAAAGGAGTACGGCCAAAGTTTTCATGTCACAAAAAATGTTTCTGTTTGACAGTAATAATCCATGGAGATATGGGGCATAAATGTTCCACTGCATTTTTTTAAAAATTGATTGAACAGTATTTTCTGTGTTTTACTCCAAATACATGGTATGCATATATGCTTTGCGTTCACATGACGAGAATTTACACATGTGTAAATATACTTTTGCACAACCTCCGGACCAGATGCAAATTTACTCTCCATGCAAATATACACACGTGTGCAGTTGCGTTCACATGCCGAGTTTGCACGCTTGTACTTTATTTTGCACAGTGTGCAAATTTACAGGGGTGTGTATACATGTGCATGTGATCGGGGCTTAAGTTTCGTCTCCCAAGATAAGGGCTGAGAAAAATAATTAAGGGGGGGGGAGGGGGTTGTGGGGGTTGTTCAGAAATGCCCGTCCCCCAACCCCCGGCCCCCCGCGGGCCTGGACAGGTTCCAAAGAGCCCAGGACAGGTACACAACTTCCTTTCAGCTTTCACTCATGTGTCCATTACAAGTTTCAATGGGGTCTAACAGCGTTTATATAGGAGGTACAAGAATGCAAAGATTACATAATTGTTTACAACTGTGATGTTCTTCTTCAATCTAAAATACGTTTTGTATAAACTGCTTTTCCTAGATCGGTTTCGGTTAAGAAGTATTTGTAAATATTTAGCCACCATTATGTGCTTTATTGCTAGTTCCATGCCTATCTGATGTGAACCGATAACTACCTCGCATTGATGTTTGAGTAAGTGGGCAAATATTCGTGGTAAATATGGAAGAAGAAATATATATATTTATTTCATATTCTTTGATCAGTTTTAAGATGTGTTGTATTGTGTTGTGTTAGGTTTCGTTTTGCCCTAGGCGCCTCTATATCTCCCTAACATTGATATAATGACGAGGGCTGTCTGGATTTTGCAGAGAATTGAAATGCATTTGTGCATTTTGAATTGGAATTTGATCGTGCCTTTCTTGTTGAATTACACAACAATCAACAATAGTTTCGAATTAAATTCTACATATAAACGTGGTGGAAAGAGAAGCCGACGTACTGATAAGAAGTCACATGACCCCATATGCCGATATTCTGACTGCATATCTATATACATTACAAGAACCAAACATTATCAATGTGAAAATTCCTGTTTTTCTTCGAGAAAAAGCGGGCAAAGGCTATTTTATTTCATATCAGATTATTATTTACTAATTTATCATGCAGTTTTAGGAAGTAAACACATAAATATAAGATTCGAAAAATCATGGTGGCCATCTTGGACCCAAAGATGTGTGGTATAGGTTTCAGCCCCCCTCACACACACACACATACCGCCAGGCTGCGGTACACCCTAAATTGCCCAGGCCAGATAGGGTTAAAATGGACACACTTTAGTAGCTGTTACTTCGATCGAAAGGAAGGCAGAGCTATCAGTGAAGTCGGGTTGTTGGTAATTTGACGATAATGGTTACTTATCATGTGATCTATTTCATGGCGCGGAGGCATTAGGGCGGAGTGTGATGAGTATTTCGACCGAACATCTGTCCGCGCACGCAGATGTGTCATCTTATATCTTGAGGTTCGGTAAGAAATCCAATGCCTCAAAGATCGCTGTTCGTGATGAGGTGGTTCAACGATTGTGCAACTCGTTGCTGATTTTGCATCAACTCACCGGTAATATTACATCGTAATCCGTCTTGTCAGAACAAGAAACTATAGCTCCTATGTTCTGGCTTCAGCCATATGTTGACCAGATTCCTGAATATGACTTTTGTAGCATGTGCTCTACAAGTCGTTGTAAATGTGATCGATGTATCGCGTCCCAAGAATGCAAGACGTCCCAAACAGGCAATGCATGTGCGAACGGGGTACATTAGTTATAAATACAACTCTAGATTAGTATCCGTGCTTTCCAGTGTTTGTATTGGTAGACCCGTACAGGAGTGCTTCGCCTGAAAAGCTATCCAAAGTTTGACTCGTTACTAAAGGTTTCCACCGCGGTTGAAACGTTTCCTTTGCGATGAAATCCGGGAACCTTTCAACCGGGTGGAAACCTGTCAACCGCAATGTTTAAAAAAAATCAGTTTGGGTTTCGGTGAAAACAAGAACGAAGAAATTTTGACGACATTACGAGAAATAACGAAAATTACGAGAATTTTGACGACGTTGCGAGAAATCTGAACAAATTCTGATCAATTTAAATAAATGAAATCAGCAAAATCCTCTTGAGGCGAACATAGATATATATATATCCCCATCAAATGGTAGTAAAAAAAATAAATTGTCATCAGTCTGATTTGCATACTAACAGACCAAATATCTGTCACGCTATTGAAACAAATTGACCAAATATCCTTGTCCAGTTCTTCAAATGGTAAATTAATTTTAATACATGGAACAATAGATAGATTAATGCGCGTGAAGTTTCGGAGCATTGGTTAAGCAGGAATCAAAAGTTAACAAGAAAACTTATTGATGCAGATGCATCAATGCCGGCGGAAACGTTTGTAGCTTATAATCTTCGTATTACAAGCCAATTATGTGTGCCACTGGTGAATACAGGTCACGATGCACCATTATCGTTGAAAAAAAAACCACATCGATTTGTTTGTTTTCCGATTAAATGTTTGACTAATGTAGTTCGCACAAGGACCCACCTGGGATGTGTGGGGTTAGCCGGAAGTTAAGTGCTTGATCGTAAAATGGGCACATGAACCGCATGTCAAACTAGGACTTTGTTCTCTGGTTGACGTATTAGGTCATTTCACATAGCCTGATGTAAGAGTTCGCGCTGTGGCATTATATGCGATACATCATCAAGCCACTACTTCTTTATTGATGTGTGTCATTGTAAATTAAGCCTAGATCGACTTTCTCTACACATCAATCCGATCCGCGTGTTTTACTGTTTCGAGTTTTTAGTAACTCGCAGTTCAATCTCAAACATTTTGCTGCAGACGTACACATGGTACAGGTGAATAACTTCATCATGTATGGTCATCGATTTGGTCTCTCAGCCATAATAAAATAGTACTAAAGAACATTTATTCGATGAATTCATTATAACAGAATTAATATTAATTTGTTAACCACGAACGGATGATACAATCCTGTCGTTTTACGATCTAAAACTAGCTGGATCACTCAAGGGCATGTCTGTGAAAGTATGGCTCGAGAAAACAGCTGTTACTCGTCCAATATCAAGATGGCGGCTCCCATGTTTAGCGAATTCAGAAATCCGGCGGCGCTGCGCCGCCGGAAATGAACGACTTTCTTTACCTCCCTTTTAGAGAGCGGGATCTCCTTAACCTGGTATAACTAGTACATGCATACCCTTGTGTATTTCTCAATCGAAGATACCGGTAAACATTACAGGTACCAGTTTTTTCCCCCTCAACCATATTTCCGAAGTGCGTTAAATGGGGGTTGTACCCTATACTTTCACGATGGGGAAACACAATTCTGTAAGAGCAGACTGGGATGTTCTTTGGTTTCGGTAACATGTATACAGTGAAAGAAAAACATCGCCAGCTTGAGATGACCCAGCCGAAGGGTTAACGGAAAAACCAAATGTAAGTAGTGCAGGCGAAACTGTTTCTTCATAGAATAGGTTCAGTGCGATCTGTCTTGTTTGTTTTTCCGAATGAACATCCGTTAGTAGTCGTCTGGCACGGTGTGTATCGTTTTTCCAGAAGTCCGTAATCCGTCAGTAGTTTTGTTTACGTTACGATATTGTACATGCGCGCTTTTTGGAGAATTCGTTCAGGACTGTTACTTTTGTCCAGTTCAAGAACATGCAATCTCAACAGAGAGTCATGCCTTCGTGATATTGAGTTTACGATCCTCACATAAGTGGGAAAAGTGTCACTATTTTAACAGCGGGGCTCCCTCTTACAGCATCGCTCCAAGGAACGTTTTTGCAGTTGATTATGTAGAAATAGTCCATCCGTTTCTCGCGTTTTACACACAGTTACCACTCGATAGATGTCATATACGTCAGGTAGTACTATTAAGAAAGACTAATCTTTGAAGTTTGGCGCCGTCATTTGATGGAAACAGTTATTGGTGACTGGCCGGAAGATCATACGCAGAAATCATACGCGTCTAATCACCCCCTCCCCCCACCCTCAAATTTGGGACAGGGAGATGGCTACATCTTAGTATCTCTTATCGTAATACGGAGTCTCGCGGGAGTAGAATGGTTCAAGTAGTGCCTCTAGGTAAATGGCTTACGCTTCCTTTGTTTCTGTATATCCTATGTTAATGCACTTAGTGGGATGTTCCACTAACCTAATGGCACACATATGTATACATATAAGCCTTGCACCATCCTCCAATGGCCCTGTCTTCAATACAGGTAGTTGTGGTGATGTCTTAAAATTATTATTACGATGAAATTTCCAATTTTTACTATAATTATACTTTTAAGAATGAGAATTGGACGAATACGAATCAATCTTAATAAATTAATATCCTATCTATTCTCCCCAATCGTATAGGATCGAACTGATTTCAACTGCATTTGATGTCCAGTTCTATACTTAATAGTTTCATGACATCACGGTCGCATTTTAACTACTTGTAGTCGGGAGGTGGGATAGGGTCATCATCTCCGCGTTAACCCAAGGTTTACGCCGAGGACCAGTCCATAATTCTACCCCGCATTATGGTGCCAACCTCTTGGAGGGCGTCAACATCAGAAGGTACCCCGCCAGCGTATTCGACCGAGCCAACCAGAAAGCACCTACCATTATGTTGCCTTCAAAGCACTATGAAGAGCTCTCGGGATTGGTTGACACTCGCGTTACTGCAAGCCGCGCTGTTAGATCCCACAAGCGACATATCCAAATGAATGGGGGAGCAGATATAATTTAATTTTAATTAGATTGAATACGAATGTATTTGATAGCCGATCGACAACTAAAGTACTTCCATCACTCAGGGATAAGAGGCGCGATGGGCCTTCACAAAAACTATATGACATGCTGAAGGTTCAATGGTCTCCACGGCCAATTAAATACCGGAGTTCCTTTGGAAAGTTGAATTCACCAATCAAGTACTGGAATAGATCCCTTGGTTTAAAAGAATGGCAAATTGAATTTCTGATTACTTTCATGCTAATTAGCGTAGGTCTTGAAATTCAAATACAACACTACACATGTGAAATTGAAGAAATGTGATTAAGATTTTAAAAATTGTGCTTTCAGTTGGATTTATTGAACTTGGAACTGTTATAAAAATATATTGTAAGAATCTGAAATTTAAAATATTTTTGATGAAAACTTTAGAAGTTATAGTGAGAAATAGTTCTGGGACTGATCTGGAAAAAAATCATTTTTGTTGTAGCCTCATTAATAGGCCTGTATAGATTTCTCGATTTTTTTTTTCTGCAAGAGCGATAAAGACATAATTTCAAAACATTAGCCAAAAATTAACCAAGGGGTCCGTTCTGCTGAGAAAAATACGATTTATCAGGCAATGTAGGAAAAATTACGAAAATTAGAGAAAACGCAACACCATATCAGAAAAGATTAACCACTTTTTCTTGAAAATATGTGTCCTTTTTCGTGAAATATTTTTCGTAATTTAATAGTAGAAAAAGTGGATCTTGAACTCAAAAATGGCCGCGTCCATGTAAAAAACGGCCGCCTTATATGACCATCACTTCCGGTTCCGGCTGCGTAACTGGAAGTGACCTTTGACCCCTGCCTGTACGCACAATACCGGAAAACATGGTGCGCAGGGGTCAAAATTAACTTTCTGTCACGGGCCCGGAAGGGATGACCATTCTCCATGATATGAGATGGCAATTTTGACATGGGGGGCCGCCATATTGTGTTTCAAGATGCCCTTTGAACATGTCAGGACAAGTTGACCGCTGACGTCATCAATTCGGTGACCAGCAAGTCTCAATATGTTTTGGGGCGTCATCAGTTCGAAAATGCACGGCGAGTTATACACGCGTTGGGATTTCCCGTTACATCATCAATTCGGAGGCCAACAAGTCTCGGCATGTTTTGGGAGAAGGAGGTGCGTAGGGCAGTGAAGGCAATGGGAATTTATACGGTAGACATACACCCTGAAATATGGGCTATGCTCTTTATACCCTTTAGTTTATTTAGTAGGCTGCATCATGGCACAATACCGCTCGCAGAATGTAAACATCCAAGATTACAAGCGTCTGGTCCGTCATTCATAATTCAGCCGTCGTCCATTAGAGAATATCCGCGTCCATAACCCAAAGACCTATTCCATACTCCATATAACAGTATTAGCACCAAATTCAAAAAGACAATCATAATAAAGAATGATGTATCTCAGTCACGCTTTGATTTTGTCTGTTCATATGAGCACCATGAGGATCTTGAAGTACATGGGTTCATACGGCCCCTAGCCCCGGGTTAAGCGGAATTAGACACAAGTTACGAAACGTAGCGCCATAGATCTTGCACGCTACTCTTGTATTCTGCTATCAGCGTGCGATATGTATCGTCAAATTTAAGAAACTTCGAGTGGAGGCGCTTGATGGTGTAGCCATGTTTTATAAGTTCTGCAACAATTTTTTTGTGACGTTGATTAAAATCGTCACATTTAACACAGGATCTAGCAAATGCTACTAGGCCTGATATGTATACGCCATATGCAGGTCCCACTGGAATATTAATGTCCAGAAAGGGATAGTTTACGATGTCGAAATTGTAATCATCTCTTTTGTCATACAATCGACGAGAGAGAAGGGCCGCTTCATTTTTATAGAGATATAGGTCTAAATATGATGTGCCTGTAGGGTTATCTGTAGTTTCCTTCAAATCCAGTGAAGGTGGATATATATCCTTCACTGCGTCATTTATATAGCGATTATCCACAGCGAGAAGATCGTCTATATAGCGTTTGGTGAATGAGAAGGAACGGGCTTTGAATGCATCGGTTTTTGAAAGCGCCTGCATATAGTCATATTCATAAGAGAACAGATATAGGTCAGCCAATAGAGTGCACAATTAGTACCCATTGGAATACCTATATGCTGTTGATATATTGTGTTGCCAAATTTTACATAGATATTTTTAATGAGAAATTCAAGCAACTCTATAAACAAAGAAACATCCCATGAATGATATCTCTTTATGTAGTAGAGCTAAAGAATGCTTTATGGCTTCCGACATTAATATATCTACGATCAGTTTTCTTGAACACAGATACTATTAATGAACTTAGACGGTCAATAGGTCCTGATGAGGGATTGTAGTATAGAGAGTCGAGAAATCCCATGTGGATACATATCTGTACGGTATGTGACATTTAGCATCAAGTTCTTCCGTAAGACATTTCGAGTTTTTCAATATCCACATACATTCAACGCCAGAGTTTTTAGAAATAGTGGCGCAACACCTTTCTCAAAAATCGTTTCTGAACAAGCCCCATGTGTTCGCCTGACGTTCGTACAAAAAAATGGCGTCCAAATACGCTAATACACCGGGATGATGGCGATCGTGGCGCCATCTGTACATATATGAGTTGCATGAAAAAGTTGGACTTGAAAAAATCTGGACAAACGGACTAAACCCATGGACACTTTTCGTGTGGAGTACATTACAGAGTGTATATTGTTGTTTTCTGTATCACGCAGTGTAGGTGTATCACAGTGATTTTGGCCGCTGTGATGTGTCATCTTCATTTTATCCAGCCAATTTCTACGTTCCCACTTCGAACCTGCCTTGATTTATCTGACCCCTTCAGCGTTCAAAATCCGAGGTGTAAATTTCACCAGCTAACGACAGATGAACCAATCAGAACGTACACATCGATTGCGAGTGAAGTCACATCGAGTGACATCATCCTCTATTAGCGGCGTCGTTCCTCCTAATATGGTGCCCACTAATTAGGTCAGCCAATCAATAACGCTCTTGTGCGACCCATTTCGAATTTCAAATGTTTTCGAGGTCAGTGACGTCTCGTGTCTATTTATAAGTTATTTGAACATTGAAGGGGTCCAGATATATCAAGGCAGGTTCGAAGTGGGAACGTAGAAATTGACTGGATAAAATGAAGATGTGATGTGTGAGCACTGACGTTATCTAGTATGTGAACGCTGACGAGTGATATACTTTGCATTCTAGCATCATTCTGATAAATATTAATATTAATTCCTACAGAATTCCTCGACGGGAGCCTTAGTTCTAACTTCTATATGCCAGATTAGGTATGTACAGAATGTATCAGGACACCAGTATTATCACACTATATGTATGATCCAAAAGTTACCATCGTGCGCCTGGAACGCCTCATGCTTATTATCTGAGATCACAGTCCAGATGTGCCATGTATTCTGAATTTGATACCACACATAATATACACGTGGAACGGACCTGCCTAATTACCTTTAAGGAGAGGCCAACACTCACTGATGGCGTTATGTTCATGTTTAGTTTACGATGTTATTACACGCAAAGTTAGCATATATCTTGCCTTGTAATCCGAGAACAGACCATATGGCAACGGGCATTCCAGAAGATGCATCATTTTCATTTTCCTAGTTGGTGTTTAATTTTCTATTTCGTCAAACTGATCCTGGTAAATAGTTAGTCTATAATAGTCCGAGCTTCCTCTAACCCCTGGCCAACGACGACAGAAAGATTGTCTCAATCTAATTAAAATTAAATCCTAACTGCTTCCCCATTTGGATATGTCCCTACATAGCGACATATACGATTGGGGAGCATTGATAGGATATTAATTTATTAAGATTGAGATTGTCTTTGGCTGGAGTCAGAGAATTATCACTTAAAAAAAAGCTAAATGGCGAAATCACGAGATGAGGCCGCGCTGGTGACCTTGTCCCGGCAAACAATTCTGTAAAAATCATCCGGCTGTTTTATAGCGCCTACTTCACGCCAGTGGATTACCCAATAATTTCCCTACACACACCTTTTTCTACCGCTTTCACTTTTTTCAAAATCTTGCTCTGACTGACATAGTTTGCTCTGCTTGACCTAGTTTTTGTGATCGGGCAGATTTGTATTCTGTCGGAATTATGTCACAGCAAGATTTTGGAAAATTAAACGACATAACTTCCGAAAAAAAGGTCTGATCGTGTAGTGAAATTATTCAGCAATCCATTGATGTGGAGTAAGCTCAATAAAAGGGCTGGATAATTTTTACAGAATATTTTACCGGTGCGGTCTCCTGGTTTCGCATTTTTGTGTTTCTGGTGTGATAATTCTCTAACCTCTATGGAAAAACGGACTGAACCCATGGAAAGTTTTCGTTAGGAGTACACTATAGAGTGTAGGTACTTGCTTTTTGTCTTTATCACACCGTGTAGGTGTATCGCTTTGGTTGGAGGCTGTGATGTGAGAACTGACGTTATCTAGTATGTGAACGCTGACGAGTGATATACTTCGCATTCTAGCATCATTCTGATAAATATTAATATTAATTCCAATAGAATTCCTGGACGGGAACCTTAGTACTTACTTCTATCTGTGAGATTGGGTAAATACAGAACCGGTACTATCGCATCATGTATATAAGATCCAGAAATTAACATGGTACGCCTGGAACGCCCCATACTTATTATCTGAGATCTATGGTGGTCCATAGGGAACACTGACTTTTTTATTATTTTTTTGTCACGTATTTTAATACTTTTTCTGATTTTCTTTGGGTTTTCTCTATTTTCCGCCTATGTTCTACACAAACAGTGTCTAGTTTATCACAGAATTTCTCTAGATTTCTCTCATTCCTAGTAGCGTCGCCAAAATTTCTTTAGCCTTTTTCACCAAAAACTGTTTCAACCAAGGTGGCAACATTTCCAAGAATTTAGTTTGGTTTTCTGGGAAAACTAAGATGCAGAAATTGTGACGACGTTGCTAGCTAGGAACGCGAGAAATCTGAAGAAATTCTGTGAAAAAGTTTGTAGAAAAGGTGCAAGTATAGAAGAAGAAAAAATCCGAAAAAGTAGGAAAGTCGATGTCCCTTATAGGCCACCGTAGAAATCACCGTCCAGATGTGTCATGTTTTCTGAATTTGATACCACACATAATATACACATGGAACGGACCTGCCTAATTACCTTTAAGGAGAGGCCAACACCAGCTCACCCCGGAACACTCACTGATGGCGTTATGTTCATGTTTATTTTACGATGTTATTACACGCAAGTTAGCATGTGTCTTGCCTTGTAATCTGAGAACAGACCATATGGCAACGGGCATTCCAGACGACGCATCATTTTCATTTTCCTAGTTGGTGTTTAATTTTTCTATTTCGTCAAACTTATTCTGGTGAGCAGTTAGGCTATATTAGTCCGAGCTTCCTCTTACCCCTGGCCAACGACGACAGATAGTTATATTATAGATGTCTTGGCTGGAGTCAGAGAATTATAACTTTGATAAAACGCTAATTGGCGAAACCAAGAGACGAAGCAGCGCTGGTACCCTTGTCTCGGTTAAAAAAACCTCTGAACACATCATCCGGTTGTTTTATAGCGCTTACTTCACACCAATTGATTACTGAATAATTAGTCACTTTTTCAAAATCTTGCTGTGACTGACCCAGTTCTTGTAATCAGCCAGATTTGTATTCTATCGGAACTATATCAGTCAGATCAAGCTTTTGAAAAAGTGAACTAAACAGCATAACTTGCAAAAAGGGGTCTGATCATGTAGGGAAATTATTCAGTAATCCATTGATGTGAAGTAAGCGCAATAAAACAGCCGGATGATTTTTACAGAATATTTTAATAGCGCGGCCTCGTGGTTTCGATATTTAGCGTTTCTGAAGTGATAATTCTCTGACCCCAGTCAAAGATAATCGATAATATACTTTGTCGTCGTTGGCCAGCGGTCAGAGGAAGCACAGACTAATAGTCTGATTAGACAAATATACGAGAATTTCACAACGACATGTCCTTCTATCGGTCCCTAATGGAACCCAGGCTACTGCATTAATAGATTATGCATTCCGATGCCCTATTGAAATAAGCACCATTTTACCCCTCGGCCAAAATTGAGGCTGGGGATATTGTCGTCATCGTGTACGTCTGTCCGTTCGTCCGTCTTCGTTTTCTCGTTAACACTAAAACTCAAGAAGAATATGCCTAGTAATATCAAACTTACATCACACATGCATATGGTCACATAGCAGAGGTGAGATTGACTCACGATTAGGCGAAGGCGCTGTTATCTTAAATCATACACATAGGTGGTCATGGGATACTGCTAAAATTGGATTTGGGGTATTGTCGTCATGTACGTACTGTTTGCTCTTTATCACCATATCTCATGCACGACTATGCCCACGAACCCCAAACTTGGCTCACATATGCATGTAGTCGCAGAGCAGAAGCCCATTGAAAATCATTGAAAATCACTGGGATTGACCAAATGGGACATCAGGTCAAATTATTCCAAATTTGTCACTATTTGCCTGTTTCTACCATTTCGCGAGAATGATAAAGCCAAGACTAACTGTACACCAGAAATACGTATGATCATGGGCTATTGCTCGTAGTGACAACTATGCATAGGAACCCCAAACTTGAGTCACGTATGTCCCTGGTCGTCACGTATGTCCCTGGTCGTCACGTATGTCCCTGGTCGTCACGTATGTCCCTGGTCGTCACGTATGTCCCTGGTCGTCACGTATGTCCCTGGTCGTCACGTATGTCCCTGGTCACAGAAGCCCATGGAAATCATCGGGATTGACTTATTTCTTCTGCGTCACTAGGTCAAATGTGTCACTCACTAATTGCTTGTCAAAAAGCAATGCCAATGCCAAGTTCGTTGAAAGCGACGTTAAATCATATTTACTTATTCTCTCCAAGATAACTGCTCTCTTTCTTTGCTTATGGCAACAAAAAATCTGTTCTATGGCCTAATGTTCAATGGAAGACATTGTATTATATTGACCTATTAATGTGTTTTAATTTATTGATTAATATTGAATGCCATGAACAATTTGTTTTCGTTTGTTGGATGTGGGATGTATATTGAGCGTGTAGTTAAAGGTACCCAGTACGAGATATTACCGTCTAATCTGATACAGAATCTCGATACCAAACATCTATGCTTCACCCCCGTTCTCTCCCGCTGACAACTTGACACAGCGGTATTTGTGGGAGATATAAACAGACACTCTGTCAATAGTTAATGTGGAATATGGGCTATGTACTCACTTGTAACAAATCAAAGATTGCTTCTGATGAGACTGAAGCGCACACCGTTTATAAGGCCAGAGTACAAGACTAACACAAACATCATAGCTTTACATTCTCAAGCTTTAGGTTCAACCATTACCGAGATTTTTTTTTTCCGTGTACAATGTTCAAGGTCCTTTATTTGCTGATCACAGCGCCAGTCATCGAGCATATACAATCAAGCGGATATAATTAAGTATATATATATACTTGTAAAATAACCTAGTTGATTAGAAATAATTCGATTTACAGAAAGAGAAATAAATATATATATAGCAGTGGTGATGTAGTTGTGATACGATGAACAGTAATGCCAGGAGCAACAATTTCGCTGGCATTTTACAATAAATTATGATCATATCGACTAATAGGTATATCAGTATCTGTATGTAAAACTAAAAACGTACATTAGCTATCGTTATCCGTCATTTCTGTACCACTAACACATTTGTCATGTTTAGATGCAGAACCATCAATCATATTGCTACGTGCGCGCATACAATCATGAACAAACTTACCTAAAGTTCTCACAATAATACGAGCCAAATAAATTTGTCTGAAATATCGAGTTGATAAAAGCTGGCATTCATGCTATCACATTTAGATAGAAATATGTGCTGACAATTATCATTATTTATTACATTTCATTAAAAAAAATGGAACTCGTCTTCTACCTTACCAGCATTGCAAATAGTACATAAACGCTTATCTGGTGATCTATACCTAGTTCATACATATTTGTTGGTACGATGATCTTGATTCGGAATAGATAGGTATAAGCTTCCAAAACAAAAGTTTGCTTGAAAGTTGAATATGTTCTGAGGGATTAACTGTGTCATTTGGTGGAAACAGTTAATGGTGACTGGCCGGAAGATCATACGCAGAAATCATACGCGCCTACTCATCCCCCAAAAATTGGGGGATGGCCTCCACTATTTCTGCTACAGAGCCTCTCCCCGGTTCATACTCCATGTAAGGATCACAAGACAATGCATACAATAGCCAAGTCTGGTGACAACAATGTGTCTAGACTTGAGCCTTTTCAGCGACACAAAGAGTCAGACAATAGCTTCCTACATGAAGTATCTACCCTCTCCCCGTAGTAGGGAATCTCGCGGGACTAGAATGGATAGCTTTATAGACCGCCAACCTCTCCGACTCGACCATGTTGATCTGGCTCACTGGGTTATTTATTGCTTAAGTTAATATTAAAGCACAGAGTATAATACAACAAAAGGAGTGCGCATCAAATTTTGATCTCTTACTCTTACAAGACATTTCGATTTTGGCTAAAATGGTGCAAATCCACGATTGGTATCGCGTTTCAGGAGAGAAGTACAATACAAACTTTTCAATTACAGAGCGACAGTTAGGCCGGGGTATTCCGGGGTTAAAAGAAAGAGTGTTATCGTTCTGGGATAGACGTAGTGGAAGGAAGTGAAGAAAAACCACTTTACTTTTCTTTCGATTTCCAAGTTGTGTGCCATGTTGTGAGTGAAGCTGAATCCAGTACTCGTGGTTTCAGGAACCGATACGCAGTTACTTTTGTTTCCGGTACCTTCGCTGTTTGTTTAAGTTCTTCTGCAGATCTGGTAGGCTTGATACTCTTGAATATGAGTATGAAGTGCAAGATGAAATCAGGTTAAATGTACCTGATCATTTGGGAAGTAGGTAACATTTACATCCAATTATATTTAGGGTGACACTTTATTTGAAAAGCACCGTGCTAGACTCGAAACCGCGCCCTCCCAGTTTGACACCAAATCACCAGCAGTAGATGCAAGCGCTCTAAGCCAAATGATCACTTTTGCTACCACAGAGGAAGTTGGGAGACTGGAGTCCAGATTACGTACCCCTGTGATAGATATACTAATGGTAAAGCTCCTAAAGTCGATATTCTAATGCCATTTAGAAAGTAACATATATACCATTTTATTTTTGGAAGGATAATTTCTTTGTAAAGCACAAATTATTAGCGCTGGATGGGCCAGGCCCGTGCGAGACCCGCACCATCAGAGTTTGGCAGTTAATGTACGTAATGTGGACTCCGATCTCTTTGTGGAGGTCACAAACCTCCATTAGAGTTTCTGGGTGCAAGATCATTATCAGGAGTTGACTTCCGGCGAACATTGATTGGCCATTATACATGATTGGACCAGAAATGGTCTGTGACGTATATTAAAAAGTTTCTATTATATTTGATTCTCAAATATATCAAAACCACCTTTTCAAAATTTAATCGGAAAAAATCTGGGCCAGTTTGATTGGCCACCTCCGAAATTTCCCGTAATGGTTCGGGCTGGGTTATCTCTATTTCCGACGTCTTATCTCGAAAAAATGGTGGGGAATGTATGCTGAATTTTCCATATGTTTGAGGGGAAAGGTCAGGCTATCTGGTGTGGAGGGTCAATTGTGGCGGCGAATATTAGGGAATATAGTTTTCTCGAGGTGTGCTCTGCCAACTTACTACATATTATGTAAGGCAAATAATTAGTGGGTTGTGACCTGGAAGCTGAGGTGGTCAACTCATTTTACTGCCGACGATTAGCTACCAAACTATGAGACCTTAGGTTCGAGTCTCGCACAGGGTTGGTGTCATAAAGCGTCATCCTAAAATAATTGGATATAAATGAATTTCTCCTAGAGACGACAAATTAATTTTAGAAAATTTGAGACTGTCAACGTTCGTCTTCTTATATGGGAGTTACTTTACTGATACATTGCGATAAGATAATTATTGGATTAATCCATCACCGCCCACATGTCGATGAGTTCGTCGGGTGCATAAGATCCAATCGTTACAAATGATGTAGTTTACATGGAGAGCCTCCTACTACCTATCCGAAGATGGTACAGACGTGCAGTGTATACTGAAAACGATATCACACATAGAGACATGCATTAAGGCATGTACCTGCCTAATTACCTATAACGTGTAAGGAGAGGCCAACACCAGGTGGCGTTATGTTCGTGTTTATTTTGCTATGTTATTACACGCATGTTATCAGGAAGCTTCCCTTGTAATCTGAGAACAAACCATCTGGTGTTGGACCTGTCCGTCGATACATCATTTTCGCTTTCTTACAGTTGTTAAATAGTTCTTCATGTAATTGCTCAAGTCTTTGGATTCAATCATCGGTCTCTCTAATCCGAGATTTAGCGAGATCGCCATTACAAATCTGGAGTAACTGGGCATGCGAGTTCACGAAAGGTCACTTGTACCTACTGCCGCATTCTGCCCAGGTTGAAAGTAGGTCAAATTTCGGGAAAAAAACTCTGTGGAACTAATTTTTCCAGAGTAAATAAATACCTGAAGCCGTTCTTTAACCCACTTGGCGTTTGTGCGCGAGATATTTTGGCGATTCTAGATGAATACAACCCAATTGCGTTCATATACATCCATTTTTGTTTTTCGTTCCGGTCGGTTTGCGTTCATTTGAAAGGCTGTAGAACCGGAACGATGAAGTTCGGAACGGACCGAATTAAAAACTGAACGGAACGAAACATGAACGGAGACCGATGAACGATGAACGAAGACCGTTGCGCGAAGAACGTTGAACGATGAACGAAGACCGATGAACGGAGACCGTTGAACAAAGACCGATGATCGTTGAACGAAGACCGAACTGATGGTAAACTTTTCGATATTACTGCGCCTAAATTTATAAGAATTTCAAGTTCCAGCAAATGTTTGCTGCATGTATGCTATAGTAAACCATTTATCGATCATTGCGAGAACGGTACCGGACGTATGCACTAAAGTCTGTCAAAGTCGTCTACTTTGGAGATTGTCAAAATTCAGTAGTTATGTCTGCATAATTTTTTTTTGCAGCGTGTATAATATACTGAACTTTACAAACTGACAAAATTACTCTGTGATAGTGATAATATATCACGCTTGAAATAACTTTGTAATTCCCTCCATATAAAACTCCAGCGTACACAGTAAATACAAGACGTTTTTATTTCGACGCTTCAAAAACACTTGCCAGACACACTTAATAAACATGTCAAGGCGTTTTACTGTAAAACAGTTACGTTTTTTGAAAACGGAAACACTTATATGACAAACACCAACCGTTTCCACTTAAACGCCTATGTTTATAATTTCTTTCGAGAATCGACACAGCTGGAAAACACTTGCGTTGATCAGTTTTGCACTAGTGTTTTTATTTAAAAACATCACCGTGATTAACAAAAACGCACAACGCGATTATCTTCAGACACACTTATTAGACACGTCATCCGTTTTTAATAAACATGTCGCATGTTTATGAAACAAAACGCTACTGTTTTATGGTAAACTGCACATGTCAACAGCTTACGATTGCTTACGATTTGGTATGAAAACACCAGGGTTTATTCTTTTGATGCTACCGTTTATGTTAAAAACGTACAGGTTTATTAATTTTATGTTGGCGTTTATTTGCAAGTCGCTACTGTTTTAGGTAGGAAAACATAGGTATTTATATGTTTAATGTCAGTGTTTTAATTCAAAACTGTTGCCGACTTTGTCAAAAACGTGCAACAGCATCAAAATTTTATACTATTTACGACTGAAACAAAGATTTGCATCATGTACTACGTCTGATTTTGTTTGGTACAACACATTTGTAAAAAAATATTGATGGGAACTTATGATAGACATACTTGCAGGTCAACAGAATCAGAATACCAACAACATAATCAGAATACCGACAAAATCAGACGTAGTACATGAAGCTAATACTTTGTGTTTCAAACATAAATGCTATATAATTTGACACTCTAAAAAACGTCCAGTGAACAGTTTCATACAAGGTTAAGAGAACTCTACTGTTTCATTCTGACTTCAGTGAAATCTCAATTGAGTGACTTTTTCCTCAAATTGAGTTAGCCAAGTCCTGTTACCTATAGACTGGCTTTGCTTGGACATCTTTCTCATGTCAAGGCGACAAAGGCTTCGGTTTCGCCAAACAGACAGTATTCTAAGAAGAGCCACTCCAGGGGCCACTTTCATGAAAGGTCGTACACCAATTTGTATCGTAAGTTTACGATACGCTCATTATAATAATAATAATAATAATAATGATAATAATAATAAAATTTAAGATAAAAAAATTGTTGTATGATCTTCGTGAAATTGGCCCCAGCTTTCCAATGCATATCACAGTAAATTATTGCATCATACTACTTAATAAATTCATAAATCAAATGAATTCATGAATCAAATAACTCTTTAATGCAATATCCATAAACTTTGACTTTCCCAGCATTACTAGCTCAACATTGTTATCAATGCAACATAATGTTCACACACAACACCATGACATATGTACATTTGATACTTAAGTTGCATGACATATTTAATTTCTTTCCAATATTTCAGGTACAGAATAGCCAGATTTTCACCTCAAAATGTTGTATCAAATGCCTGAAATGAATAGATTAATAAATCAAATGAATTCATGATTCAAATACCTGCCTAATGAAATGTCCATCAACTTTGACTTTTCTAGGATTACTAGTACAAGGTATTAAACACTAGGAGACCAGTACATTTGATACTTGCAGGAAATTTTCAATTTCTTTTCAATATTTCAGGTACAGACTGTATTCTAAGATGAGTCAGATTTTCAATGCCAATCAACATAATATTGTACCAAACGACTTAATTCATAAATCAAATGAATTCATAAATGAAATAACTGCTTAATTATGTATCCATCAACTTTGAGTTT
>JAVTVY010022014.1:0-92020 GCA_036873755.1 Hanleya hanleyi
ACTTTGTCGGGAACCCTGTTCCATGCATTTCATTGATGCTTTGACATTCAAGGCTTATTGATCCTTCTATTCTCTCGGAGATGACCGGACGTTGTCGGAGATGACCGAACATTCCCTGAGATCCCCGTACTTTGCCGGAGATTCGCAGACATTGCCGGACATTCCCGGACATTTATATACAACTATCGCTCCAATTTCAATCTTTCTAGCTTCAAGTTTGACAGATGAATAGCTGAATTAACAATTCTATAACACTTTCACCGTGCAATTATTACACGATTTAGCACGGTTAAGAACTTTGTGACGTATGAAATCTACACCCGTGATCTTGACACGCACAGGTGTTCACTAGAAAGAATCCATTTCACAGGGCGGGTGATAATTTGCAGGACAAAGTCTCGTCTGCCTGTACAATCGAATAAACAAATAGAATGGATACCCTGTAAGTAGGAACTTAGTTTATTTTAAAGGCAGAAATGTATAATCGCAGATATTTACAAACCAAATGGGACATACGAGTGTACATAATAAGAAACAGATCAACAGGAGAAACAAGACGTGCTTTCAGATATGAATTATCTTGAGAAGCGGAGATCGAAAAGTTCATGAGAGACGCAGATGATTAATCTTTTCTTGCTGTTTTAAATGAGACACAACACGGGTGTGATCAGCTGAACAAAGGTAGATTTTTCTCCGCTGACGATAAGAAATTAAGAGATCTGGCTAACAAACGAAATGAACGAGGGACCGACAGGCAAACGAAATAGGAAATACGGATAAAGATTACCCGTTACACCAATCATTGCTTGAGATCAACAACTGCCACGGTTCTGCTTGGGGCGGGTGAGTCTATCATTGATGTGATGTCGGTTACAGGCCACAGAAATTACAAACGACATCAAATGTTTGTAATTTCACACCTGTTCCACAGTCACGACGTCTTGGTGTTTTTTTCCAAAATGCCAAGGTTTCCAATAGCACCGTGAACATAAATTTCCGTTCTAGTTAAATAAATACTGGCAACATTTTTCATTGCTTGAGAAAAAGCTGTAAATTAATATTGATTAAAGACGCAAATTTCTGTCTCAAGATTAAGAATGCCCCACAAATAGGCTTGCACCCCCTTCTGAGATCAGATAAACTCGTCCATTGATATTGACACGCTGCCAACTGAGGTGGGCGGCACATTTCAACTAAGGGAGGAAAGGTTGTGAACGTTTACCACATTTTTTCACTCTTTCAGTGTAATCTTTGTTGATAATCAATTTGAGTAGTGCAATAGAATAGAAATAATGTTGTCACAAGCATGGTAAATCGTTAATTTACGCACGGTTAATGTGGGAAAGTTTACAATTTTAGGGAGCGGGCTTCGCCCTGGCCCTAAAATATAAACTTTCCCACATTAACCGTGCGTAAATTAACGATTTAGCACGCCTATGAAAACATTATTTCTTAAGTATTACACGGGCCGGGTGCTCGTGTTAGTTCTGCGCGTCTCTGTGTGTTCAGTTGTGGTCGCTGTATATAACCAAAGTTTTTGACGGGATAGTACGGAACTTCCTCTGAAGAGTGTAAGGGTGAACCTAAAAAGAAAAATCCCCAAAAGGGCATCTTATGCCTGTTGGGGGCAGGGATATTTTTCTGGAAGGCCGTGAAATGACGTCGGGATAGCTAAAAGAGCTAAATGGTCAGAAAAGGGACTCTAAAATCAAGAAGAAATCAAAAGGGCATTTACCACCCAATGGGGACCGGGAACATGCAACATACAATTGACATGTTATAGCACTAGTATATATATTGCCATTGAATGGCCACAGCTTTGGTTGAATGTGCATGGGACTTTATCAGAATGACTGTGGGATTATCAATGGTGAAAATAGTGTCCCGCAATCTTTTGCTTAGTCAATAGGCTGTCAAACATTTTCAGGATAGCCAAAGGGATCTGAGAGAGTGAATAGACACAGGAAAGGGATTGGAAAGTGCATTTAACGCCCATTGAGGAACAGGAACATAAAATTAACATTAAAAGAGCACGTGTACTTCTATCCATCGCCATTGACATGATTGGGAGTGCTTAGGACGATTTCATGTTCAGCGGCAGATTGGGGGAGGGGTCTAAAACTACATCTAATATATCCCACTGAGTGCCAAGACCATTACATTCACATGTGCTTGGTTCAGCACCCGTGCATTACCCTAATTATATGCCGATTGTGCATGTACACCTTACGAAAAATGATACTGAATAGAAAGGATCCTGTGTTAAATTATTATTGGTGGATTCAGCTTCACCCCCTCCCCGTCCTCTTCCCAATGAACCTTTTCTCTGGTGCTCGCAACTGTTTAGAGCTAGCACTTTGTGTCTTTATAACAAATCAAATTAGGGTCATTTTATTCTCGGAAAAGAGCATCATGGGTAAATTCAGATTTGATGACACCGTGGTGTAGCTTGAAAATTTGGTTTTTGGAGTATTTTCTTCAAAATTGCTGTATTTTTCTACATATAGTGCCCAATAATATCTTATATCACATCAGATGATTATTTACCAATTTACAAGGCAATTTAGGCGAAGAAAATTGCACAAGTAAAAAGTTTGAAAAATCTATCCGAAAAATCATCAATAAAATGGCTTATTCGCTTTGACATCATCACAGAGCCCATCTTGAATTTTGTAGCACTGGAATCAAAGATATAGTGTGGCAAGTTTCAGCTTCCTGGCCTCAAGGATAACGAAAATAATGAAGCTATTGGTAAGCTATCTATTTTTTCATTGATAATATTTCCCCTTAGATGCCCTTTTGGGGGCCAGAGGGCGTCACACGATCCAAAGTAATGGGCCCCCTTCTGATATTGCTCTGTATGCCTCAGGTGATGGATGTGCCAAGTTTGGTGTTTTGGTCCAGCGTTTCACGATCTTTTTGCTTAGCCGCCTCACTATATTGGAGGTTTAGCTTGCCTCCTTGGTCTCCATGTTGACTCCTTAGTGAAAAAGGAATCTATACCATAGCAGTAACACCCTGACTTCCTGGTTATCACGTGCAAACATTTTCACATAAATGGGGAGTTTATTCTAAAGAGCAGAACAGGATGTCATCCAGAGACGTATAGGCGAAACTTCTCATTCCCACAATGGTGGGTACGCTAGTTTGAGGTCATTTTGTGCTCTAGAAGCTTATTCATGCCGTAACCGTTTCTGAGATAATGTCCGTGTGGAGTTGCAGTTCGGAGGGTTGTGCGAAATGCGAGAAGGTAAGAAGTTTTCTTCCATGTTTGAAACTCGACGAAGTTGCACGATGTAGACCAAACCAGTCGCTCTGAGTAGCGATAAATATTTCATGAGAGCCACACAGTCACAGGGAACCATGTGCCTGTAATTTGGGGGTGTTCTGTGGTTGAGGGTAAATGGTCACGATTTCTGATGATACCTACCATTCTTTGGCATGCAATGCCCCAAACATTACGCATTGCGTTGACCCAGTATCAATTTGCTTAGTTTGGTACTGACCTCTTGCAAAGGGAAGGAAACACTCCTTACCATGCGGCGTGAAAGGCAACTAAGAAATGTTATAAAAAGAATATACAGTTTGTTAGTATACCTTTCAGGTTCGTCAAATAAACCTACAGACAATTGGATAGGAATACTTCATTTGTTCGCCAGTACGAATATCACTAGTAAAAGTATATATTCGAAGTATATAATAGTATTTTCATTAATTTAATTTTAACCCTGTCTGGCCTGGATGGGAAGAGGGCATTATGCTCCTCCACCAAATATTTTATCGCAGGCGCAGAACGAAGTGAAACAGAGACATACAATTTTCTGGCTCATTCTTCTTGTTGGCATCATCTTGAGTCTATTTGCATAATGTTAATTACACCGAATCGTGGATAATTCAAAATGGCGACCATGCCGTGTCCTCAGAAAATCCGTTATTTCACATGTTTCTTGCCCAAAAGAACACAAAACCTATTTACTGGCCAAGGGTAAAATTGTTTGGTCTCCGCTTATTTTTCTTGATTATATGAAACGAAACGCTTTCAATATCGCTTACGATGTCATAAATATTTCGTTTATGAAAATCCATTTCCCTTATCAAACGCGTTTGCTCTGATCGAAACGCGTTTATAAACGTATGTCAGTAGTATACAAAGAGTCAATTGAGCCCAATTGACCTCAGAAATTTGCATATGACCTTTGTGACGTCACGCGTCAGCCAATCAGAAGCGAGTATTGTAGTCACGTGGGGTGTGGATGGTGGTGGTGGGTGGTGGGTTTAAGATGGCGGCTGTGGTGGATGGTGGTGGTGGGTGGTGGGTTTAAGATGGCGGCTGTGGTGGATGGTGGTGGTGGGTGGTGGGTTTAAGATGGCGGCTTGTGGTGGATGGTGGTGGTGGGTGGTGGGTTTAAGATGGCGGCTTGTGGTGGATGGTGGTGGTGGGTGGTGGGTTTAAGATGGCGGCTGTGGTGGATGGTGGTGGTGGGTGGTGGGTTTAAGATGGCGGCTTGTGGTGGATGGTGGTGGTGGGTGGTGGGTTTAAGATGGCGGCTGTGGTGGATGGTGGTGGTGGGTGGTGGGTTTAAGATGGCGGCTGTGGTGGGTGGTGGGGGGTGGGTTTAAGATGGTGTGGTGGGGGGGGGAGGTGGGTTTAAGATGGCGGCTTGACATCATCCTTGGCTGTGTGCCAAGTATGTACGACTATAGTTCGGTTAACCTTTGACCTGTGTATTCCTCCGCGGGGATGAGGTCATGTCTGGCGGTGATGCGGTCGCCTCCGCGGAGAAAAAGTAGTCCCTAGATAAAATGGTCCGATGGGGTCGAGTGAGGTATCAAAGTGAAGCATACACATTTGCCTGGACGACAGAAATTGATGTGACGGAAATAATACTTCTATGAATAGGGCGAAAACTTATCTAAGATAATTTTTCTGTCATAATTAATTCTTGGTCGAGTATCAACTATTCAGATATTACGGAAAGTACTGTTGTTATAAGGTATTGTTTGTTATATTATATATCAGACACGATCAGCTGATATATGTAAACAAACGATCTATATTTAGACCCTCACGTGATCTGCTACGTTGCAGCACGCGCTCTTTGATCTTGGCGTTCCGCCGCCGTACAAGAAGCTCAAATTGAGACGGAGAATTTCGTTACCATTACCAGTAAATTGTAAGTTTATTGCGGAAAGAATTTATATTGCATAAATTCCTGCGGGAAATAGGAAGTACACATATAAGAGAATATTGTCTTGACGTAAAAAGTTGGGACATTTCATATTTACGGAGATATGGATTTTTATAACTGAGCCGGTTTTTCGTGTAAACCATCACAGCGAAAAGGGAAACGGCTGTCATCTTCGTTTTGCTATGTCACAAAAAGTGCTCGAATTACTTATTCCTAAATGATTTCATGACGAATCCAACTAAGGTTAGCAAGTATACATATTTTACGATATTGTCAATAACTGTGAGCACATAAGACGTTCTGGTTGATGATATCTGAATTTTTAAAATACAACTGTCAGCGTGAAACACTGTGTTCAATGGAACGCGGCGGGGAAAATTTTATTTTTCTAGTTTGGCAGATCGTATTTTACAAAACACGGGGAACCCGCTCCACAGACATTTTACACCAAATAGTTCAACTCATGGACACCAATATACATATATTGCGACCAGTCTATGATACAGTGCCACCCCAGTGTCGAGCATTTATCGTCCAGTTTGCACCAGCAAAAGAAAAATTACGAACTTTCATCGAACGTCATCGGTGGGGACCTTCATGTGGTCTTCCGCAGTATATGAATCACTTACATATGAATGAATGAATTAGTTTGATATAATTTTGTTGGGTATGAATGGTTTAAAAGAGTGGAAATATTCCGTACACGTCTGTTTTATGTAACAAACGCTAAGAAAAATGGTTGCCCAAGGTCAATTGGTACAATTCCCCGGATAATCGCGCCAGCCAAACCACAGCCCCATCTAGACGCTTTGATGCAAGGGAGACAACTCGGTCTATCCCAATTCCTCTCATTCGCGCATTTCTATCTTTTTTGCGTGGTCATTTGTTTATGCATTTTACTATGGGCTGTGAGATTGTAGAATACGCTGGGGAAAAGCTATGAAATTTGTTTTTACGTATCGGGTAGGTCTGTATATAACCCCATAGGTCTACTGGCTCAGTGCATAGGTGCATATTGTGTGGACATGTTGGAGTCCAGGTGGAGCACTAGTGGACCGATTGGGTAGAGTGAGGTCTTATTTTGAAGCTCTGTGTCCTCAGAATTTTTTAGACCGAATAAAATCGAAACTTGTAAAATAGGAAAAATCACAACTTCTTAAAAGATGGACCAAAATGTAATTCCGTAACGCAGGTTTGCTTAACCACATTTATCAATTTGAAACTTTACTTGATGGAAATCAGATATAATGTAGTCCAGGCGCTCAAGATTCGAATAAAATCAGGAATTAAATGAGAAACGTTCCAGTTTTGATGGAATATATATGTAACCTACACGTCTTCATAAGGAGGTTAACTCACTGTAATTCCGTAACGCGGTTTTCGAATGTCACGTGACCAGGTAGAAAACAATTGTATTTCCCTTTTTTTCTCTCATCCTACAGTTCTTAGTAATAGAATTAGAAAAATGATATTCCAAAACAGATTTTCCCATGGACGAGTAATAACAGGGGTTCAGAAGAAGAAAAAATATGGGTACCTTGTAATTCCGTAACGCTGGAATTGATGAAATGATTTCATGACGAATCCAACTAAGGTTAGCAAGTATACATATTTTACGATATTGTCAATAACTGTGAGCACATAAGACGTTCTGGTTGATGAGATCTGAATTTTTGAAGTTTGGCAATTTTCTGACTTCGAGCTTTGAATACCCGCGCGGTAGAGTGAGGTCTTATTTTAAAGCTCTCGAGGAAATAAATAAATAAATAAATAAATAAATAATAATAAAAAAAAAATCAAAAAAATCGGCGAGTAGTGGACAAAGGGAAAATTGGGAAGTACTGACCATGCCCCAGAATACTTCATATGCATATCACGGCCTTAAGGCCTATGTAAGATGTAATCTACTTCACATTTTAGTAGTATAAAAAGCGCAAGTCCTATTGACCTTGCCCCTCCAAAGAAATAAAATCGGCTCTATTTTACAGGAGTATATACGCAGGTCACGTGGGTTGTTACGTCACTTCCGGGTTTTCACTAAAAACTACCTCCAAACATAGAAGAGTTCCAATTTTTCCCCTTAGACGTCCGTATGTTCATCCTCCAAACCCAGGAGAGTTCCAATGTTCAACCTCCGGGACTTTTTCACCGGCGCGGCCCCCCAGCGCGAGCGCGCGCGCGAACGCGGGTTCTCCGGCCGCAGCGCGCGCGCGCGCGTCAATGTAGGGAGAGGTTAAATCGACAACATAGAACTTATAGTCATCAACTTAATCTATACGTGTTGGACGAGTCTCTTCACTCACCGTATACACGCACCTCAATGAAATGCCCGCTCCAAACCTAGACCAAAAACACGTACTTGGTCTGTGGGCTGATTTCATTGGCTCTCTATTTTTACTATAGTGCTCTTGCATTCTAACCTTGATGGGTTACATTTTGGCCCCATCCTACACCACTGATTTCAGTTTCACTGAATCTCCACATTGGGCATTGATGCATTATGAATAAAACACACAAGACAGGGTTTTTTTTTTGGTGAGATCTCATTTTGTTTTTTATTCAGTAACAACAACAACAACGTGAGAACAACCACGTGAAAACTCAAGCCCAGAACAAGGGGCTTGTACATTGAAAGAACTGAAGCCCAGAACAGAGGGCTTTTAAACTTAAACCCAGAACAGCGGGCGTATGTACATTGAAAGAATTCAAGCCCAGAACGGGACTTGTACATTGAAATGATGGGCGGCCCAGTCATAGACGAGTACATCTCGGTCCTCGGCCTTGGGGTACTCGTCAAACATCTGTACGATGGTAGATAAGGGTCTTCCCCGGCATCGATGGTACAGGTAAAACAAGCAATATTGTCCGCACACGCTACTGGTCAGGCTTTGCAACGTTTGACTGTTCCAACACCACGTCTCTGTGCCTTGATCCATGAAGTCTGTTAAATCGGGATGGAAGGGTGGCAGGCCGTACGGGTCAAAGTATTCGCCCTGCTGTTCTGTCAAGTACACGGCCACCCAATGTTCACCGGGCCGATCCATCGGGTCCGTGTTGAGAACGTAAGCAGCAGGATACATACGGTCTAATGGGAACACATCTCGGGCGAACACCCCTTGAAACATCATACGTGTCTCTGGGTCATTCTCCAGCACGGTGGTTATCTGCTCTGTATCCATGTTAGGTGGAGAAGTCACACAGCACGTTGCGCGCCTTGTCCACTTGAATGATGTTGTCAAACTCGGCGTAGCAGATCACATTGACGGTGCTCCGGAGGGCTCGTTGAAAGTGGATTTCCAACCGTAAATTGCCTTGCTTGGCCAGGGCCAGCTGATGGTCGTTCTCTAAGGTGGGGGTCAGATCGAAACAGAACAACGTGTATCCGTTCCCGTAGGCCTCCCGACTGATGAAATTCCCTTCGTCCTGGTTGATTTGACCGGTGGCTGTAAACAGGCTCTGATAGGCTCGAATGAAATTCGCGCGCCCAAAGTTCGGGGTTAAGGCCGTGGCTGGCACCTGTTGTCCATCCACATGCAGGGCCACAAAATTGATGCCGAAATGTTTAAAGTCAAACGGATTCTCTGGGTAGGCTCCACTGAAACTGGTATTTTCCACACAGGCCAGGATCAATCGCTTGGGTAGTTCCCCCAGGAACAGGTTGTCTTTGTTGGCGCTCATATTTCCAGCAGACACAGAGAACACTTTGGTTTGCACACGTCGGATAGGGTACTGGGCTGGTTTTGTTTCCAAGGCTTTCATGTGTCCCAATTGAACGGCTGGATTCGGTTTCACTTTTCGGACATACAGGACCGCGTCTTCGATGACAATCTTATAGTCAGCTACATGCGCCTCTACGTTAGTGGCCATCAAGGCGAAGGTCGGAGGCGCCCGTATCAGTCGGATTTTGATGGGAACCTTGTTCAAGAGGTATCGGTCTTGCATGAACATGTCTGCGTGCAGTCGACCGATCATATCCACCGAGACGCCGTTCGCGGTCAAAGCCTTCCGTTGGCTATATCCCGTATTGTCGTTCTCTGCGCCCATGTGCTCGGCTTTGTCCTGGTAGAATAAAGCGGCTGTCAGTTGAGATTTTTTAGCCTCTCGCCCATGCGACAACAGCGTTTCGATGTAGGCTCGATAGGGGTACGTGTTGGTCGAGTCACTGATGAGTTTGTCGCTGAGAAATATATCCACCTGTTGAAACATCGAGTGCAGCCAGAGATTCGTCGGGCCCACCGTTGCTTGGTCGACGATTCTGGTGCCATCTCCACTGACGATCTTGGCTTTCACATACAAGTAGGTATGGGCTAAATCCACATAGGTCGTATCCGCATTACTGATGGTGAACTCGATGGGTCCTGTTGCGTTGATGCTGGACAGCGGGAGATGCTCCACCCATAATCCTTGTTCGGCACTGGTCTGTGTGGGCGGCACGGTCCACAAATCAAATTCACTGTTGGTGGAGGGGCAGGACTCGGCGTGGATCAAGGACATGTTTTAAGAAAAGATATCCCGGGTCTTCTTCGATGTGCGTCGTCGCTGGGTCGGTCGTCGACTGGTGCGTGGTCTCGATGGGGCAGCTCTTTTATTCCCTACGGTGCGTCGTGCTTTGGCCACCAAGACGCCTCCCGCTTCTTTGGCCCGCCGTTTCAAGGCTTCTTTGGGTGCCGTACCCCCCAATACATCACCGGCCACTTGCAGTCCACTGCGTACCGCTTGTTTGCCGATTGCTTTCACCCCACGCGTCACCAAGGGCAGGAACGTTTTGACGATGCTCCCGAGTATGTTCCCCAGTCCATGTCCACGTTGCATGCGTGCACCACTAAACACCGGAAAGCCACCCCCGGCCTGTTGGGCATAATAGTCCATATAGCTGCGTGCATCGCACTCGTAAGGCACCTTCATTATACAAAGTGGGGAGCACGTGCTTGTCGAAAATGAAGTGTCACCACCACTTTCCCGCGTTCGAATGCCACCGGTCGTCCCGTGTCATCTCTTATATCCACCGTGATCGTGTTGATGTGGGTTTGTCGTACAGGCAGGTAGAGCATGTGGGTGAAACTGTGGGTGACTTGATCGCCATACTTATTTTTAATGGGCACCACCCGTAACAGAGGTGTGTTGATATCGCCCACGATGTGGTTGTCCACCACGTCCGAGTAGACGTAGAGTCCGTACATACCCGACTTCATATCCATCGGGATCTCGCCATGGTGTTCGGTGGGACCAGCGAACGTCTGTAGATCGAAACCCAGCATTTGCTGTAGGATAGGACTCAGTACGACACTCGCGTTGGCGGTGACGATAAGCTCTGCCTTGTCGTTGTGTGCGTTGTAATCGAAGTTCACGTGATTCTTGAAGGGATAGGCTTTGATGGGTCTTGAAGTATTTGTGACGTCCCGTAGAGCCTTATAATGCAACAGTCTTGACAGCCCACCCATGAACTCCTTGGGAGTATCGTATTGGCCTTCAGGGATAGTGAGTCGGGTGTCTTTTCCTTCGTAGGTCACCTCGTACCACACTTCATTGGCTCGCACGTTGTACCACGAGTAAGGGTACTGAATATCCACCAGTCCACATTCCCACCGGCCAGGTAAATGCAACGGTTGTGGTAATTGAGTCACATACTTGGCCACGGTGTTGTCAGGAAACACATCCAGCGAACTGTTACTGGGTAGGGTGAGGTAAAACATGGCGACTGAGCTGTCCTGCTGCTGCTGTTGGTTTTAATAGGTGTTCCAGACCTTGGGTGGTTGTGTCCGGCGTCGTGTTCGTCGCGTTGACTTGCTACGTGTCACGGCTCTGGAAATGTGCGGTGTCCTGATCAAGGGTGGTTTTTTAAAGGTCTGAAAAGAAGGTGCCCGTTGTGGTGGTGGAGGAGTTTTGGGGGGTGACTCCGGTTCCCATTCGGATTCCCAAGGTTGTGGAATCTGTCGTGGTGCACGACTCGGCGATTGCTGGGTTTGCTGCATAAAGGCCCAGCGGTGGGGGTTCCCCACCAATTCCTGTGGTACATGCATGTCTTTCAAGCCTTGAGCGAAGACCTCCCATCCTCGAGGATCCGTGTGCGATCTGCGTTGACGCATCAGGTCATTCACTAAATCCGTCATGTGGGTGCCGGGGACCACCTGATTCTGTACCAGGAGTTCGCCTTTATCATTCCAAGTCATGTTAGGATTCTGTTTCATCCGTTGTAATACCAGGCCAGCTTGTTTCTTGAACGAGGCAGGTACACTCTTCAGCACTTCGTCTTCCACCCACTGTGGGGCTGTGGGGGCTACCCCTGGTAATGGCGGCTGTTGGAGCGGTGCTGAGGTCGGCGGTCTGTCACGTGGTGGTGGTGGTGGTGGTGGGGTAGAGAGGGTTTTGTATTGGTCCATGAACGTCATGTACCGTTGAAGCGTCTCATTGTACCGTTGTACTTTCTCACTGTCGCTTAACCCCGGTCTCTGTAAGATCTGTTGCATCTCTCCATCGAGGGTGTTTATGGTCTTCACCGTAGGTGGCACAGGGTAGGGTGATTGGAGGTTTTGAAGCAACCGAGGTTCGACGAGGACCATTTTTTTCGTGTGGTTCATTGTCGGCCGAAGAGTCCACCCAATACTGGACCCAACACGGAAGCGGCCAACGGTGCTAAGATGGCCCCGAGAAAGCCGCCTTTCTGTAACACCTTTTTCTTTTGTGTTTGTGGGACCCGCTTATGGACTAGGGTTCGTAGACCTGTCTTATGCTTGGCCAACTTGGTCTTCTGAGCCGGAGTCAGTGGTACGTTGCCTTTTAACAGATTGTACCCGATCTCGCACAGACAGCGTACAAGGTCAGGGTCCGCACCGCGTACAATGGTTCGGACCAACTCGGGTGGGGCCGTCTTCAATACACGGAGCGTGGGAGCGTGCTTCCGTACTCGCGCAGACATCATGTACAACTAATGCTAGAACCCACAACTCTGCTCTTTTTATCTACTTCAGAGACAAAAAATCAACCCTGCTGTGGTATTCATTCTTTTTATTATCCCCATCATCAAAACACACACACACCCCAGCTGGGGGAGCCACTGTGGGTGTGTTTACATTATTTTTGCAAGTACACGTGGTGGGTCTCTCCGGGAAAGATGCCGGTCCGTAGTCGAAGGTGGTCGGGGGTGGCTTGCTTGAGGTCGAAGAGCATATACCCGTGCTGAGGGGTTGTGGCATCTTTAAAGGCTTCCAACGCAAACGGTGTGCGGCCGGGATATATCTGTCTCGCCAGGTGCAGCAGTTGAGTGGTATCTCTCGGGTTTTTGAAGACCACCAGGTAGTGGGCATTTAAGCTGATGTTCCGATGTTCTTTGTTTTTACTGAACAGATTCTGCACAATGTAGATGATGCTGAGCCGTCGATGGTGGCTGCCTTTGGTAAAGAGTTGGGTGACCCGCGCATCCGTCTCCGCCATGAGATCATCCAGAACCACCAAGGTGTCGGGTTCCAAATCGGCCAGGTTGGGTAGGCCTTCCACGAACGTGATGTGGGGCATTGCTGCATACGCTTCCTGCCATTCTCCGTAACACCACACGACTCTGGCAATGGGTGGAGTGATCATGCTGTCGGCGTGTTCGAGGAGCTTCCGGACGAAGTGCGTTTTGCCGGAACCCGTCGGTCCTGCGATGAGACACGTGAAGGGATGCTGCCAACGGGGATCCATGGTTCGAGGTGTATCCGCTGTCGTGGTAACCCGCTCTTGTAAATTTGGTACGAGTGAACTGGAGTGGTGGTGGGTACAACGTCGGTCGTCGTTGTCTGTTCACGTTCAGGGATGATGATGGTGGTGATGGGTACAACGTGGGTCGTCGTTGTCGGTTCACTGTGAGGGATGAAATCCGGTGGGTCTTGAGACGTAGTAGGTGTACTTGGTGTAAGTGTAGAGCTTACACTCGACGTGGCTTGTACACGGGGTGTGGTGGTGACTGGGCTCGATACGACTGGTGCTCTCTGTAGACCCGTTTCACTGATGGCTGGTGTTCTCAGTTGGTTAAGTAACGTACTGACATAGGCTACGTCGTCAAACACACCTCCGTACAACACACTCAGCAGGGTTAGCACTATCACCCCAAAGCCTACTTGCGCTTTTCGCGTTTTGGAAGACGCTGTGTTCAGAGACGGTTGCACCGTGTTCATGGTCGGACGTGGAATGTAGGAGGACGGCAGTGGTGTCTGGCTTTATAGTCGTTTCACCTGGTTGGCAGCGACCCAGGAATTGAAGGAACTGGGCCAGCCTTGCCATTTGACGAAATGAAACAGTTTGCCACGTCGACGTTCCGTTTTCAAAATCTGCTCCACCGTGTAGTAGTCTTGCTGTGTTTTTACGACAGGCTGTAATTCCGTCTCGTAAAACGTGCCTAGCAACGGTTCCCCTTGAAGATCTTCCAGTTCGTAGACTCGCCGCTGTCGGGGTAGGCGCCGTTTAATCAGGAAGTGCTCATCGCTCCAGTTGGGCAAGTAACTTTTCTCGAACTTGCCCTTGACTTTACTGATCCGTACAGGGTCCCCGACCTTGAACATCGCCTTCGGTGCTCGTTGCGATGGCATGGGGTACAAGACACGCCGGACTTGGGCTTCATTGCGTTGGGTCACGGTAATGGGGGCTCTCTGTATACTTCGATGATAGGCTCGATTGTAACCCCTCACCAGTTTCGGTAGAACATCGATGTACCGCCTTGTATTCTTATAGGTGAAATATTTATACATGCGGCCTTTGAATGTCCTGTTGAACCTTTCCACCACGGAAGCCTTGGTCTCGTTGTACGTATGGAAGAAAAACACCTTCTGGGCTTTCAGAAACTGTTGGAACGGTCTGTTGAGGAATTCCGTGCCTTCGTCGGTTTGCAAATACAAAGGTTTGCGCCCGGTCTTGAAGATGTCTTTGAACGCCGCTATGAGATTTGCCCCCGTTTTCGTCCGGATGGGTACCACCCACGCATACTTGGATAGAATATCGATGCACGTCAAGATATACCGATTCCCATCGTTGTGTTTGGCAAAGGCGCTCATATCGACCAAATCCGCTTGCCACTGGGCATCTATTCCTCCCACGATGACACGGTTCCGTAGAAAATGGCGACGGACAGATCGATGTAAGGTATAGGTGTCTTGTTTTCTTAACCAATCTCGGACTTGGGCACGTTGTATCCCCTGGGGTTTGGCCGCTCGATAGAGAGCCGACAAGGCACTATAGGCCGCCGGACTGTCGGGACTGTAGTATAAGTTATCCAACACCTTCTCCCAGCGCTTCATGGTGACAAAATGATGATGGACCCTGGCTCTATCGTTTATTTATAACGGGTGTATCTTGGGCCGGAGTTTCTTTCTGATTTTCTTCGTGGGCTTCCACAGTGGCCATGGTAAATGACCAGTCCAACTCGTCTGATGACCGCTTGATAAGCACTTCATCCACATCTACCACGGCATCTTCCAATGCAGACCATAGATCAGGGTGAAGGGTAAAATGCACTGTACCTCCATCTAGCCGAGCCAATTGAGCAAAGAAAGGGCCGCGTCGGATGTACACATCGTGACACAAGTGGATGAGGTCGCCGTCCAGTTCACCAGACAACACCCGTTTGAATTTGGTCCAGCCCTCCCGGGACAGACGAATGTGAGCCGGGCACGGTTGTGTAGGGTCCGCATCACAGACGTCTCCCACCTCCTCCATGATATCGACCTTATCCGCATACACGTGCAGGAAAACCTCGGGGGTCAAGCTGAAATACGCCAGTACTATATGCTCCGTCATGGTCAGTACGTGAATGGTGCCAGATTTCACTGTCTCTCGTATTTATAGGGAGAACCCCGTGAGATCAAAGGATCAGGTGGTCATGTCATTGGGCTGACTGAGTCTAGCCGGGTAATCAATGGCATCGTCGTCGGGTTCATGTAGTTGTTCATGGGGTTCAGCCAGCGCGTCCTCAATAGCACGAGCCCACGCCAACTGGTCTGATGATCGCTCGTCCGGTGTAAACAGCTGGTCCACAATAGGCACCACTTTCTCCAAGGCTGACCACAGATCGGGGTCTAGGGTGAAGCCTCGCGTAGGGTCTTGGTAGCGGCCCAGGCGTAGGAAGAGGGAGGTACGGTATACGTAGATGGCATTGTCTATGTGGATGAGGTTTCCGTCGAGCTCGCCGCTCAACACCCGTTTAAATTTGGTCCAGCCGTCACGAGGTAGTGTCACCGTATTCGATACGGTCTCAGCGGGCGCCCAGCAAATAGCTCCACGGTCTTCCACCAGGGTGACTTTATCTTCATAGACGTGTAACCCCACCTGGGGTGTAAGGGGCAGGATGGCTCGTAGGACGGATGACATGCTTGCTGTAAATGTCGAACGGTGAATGACACACACTCTGTCTGACCCTGGTATTTATAGTGTCAATACCACAGCGCCAGGGTCAATAGGGCACAGACTAGTATGAGGCCAACCAGCCGGTGCTGGTTCCGGCGTGAGCGCTCGTGGTCCATAGCCCGAGCATCAAGGATGGCTGTCATAGTCCAGTAGTGGTGAGTGATGGCACGCCTCTCCATCGAGTGCACTCTGTGGAGGACCGCTTCTGTGAACTCGTTCAGGATCTGGCGTCGTCCCTCGTTGTCGTCGCCATCTGCAAACATGGACCGGACCACTGCTCGGTAACCCGTGAATGAATTCACCACGGTGGCATACTGTAAAATGCGAGTCGCATGGGGCTGGGTCTCCGCCATGGCTCTGCAACCGTAGAAATGAAGGTGTGGGATCCAGAGGGACGTGTTTTATAGACCAGATGTAGCTCTACGGGTGTAGTCCGTGATACGCAGTATTCTGATGGGTTATGTGGCTCCTATAGAGATAGTACTTCATCGACCATGGTGATTACTTTTTCCAAGGCTGTCCATAGATCAGGGTGCAGAGTAAAACCACCTTGCTTGAGACAGAGGAGACGAGCAAAATAGGGACCGCGGAAAATGTAGACGTCGTCACACAGGTGAATGCTATCACCGTCGAGGTCACCCAATAACACCCGTTTCAAGGTAGTCCAGCCTTCCGGGGATAAAGAGACACGCGCTGGTTCAGACGTACACCAACACCTACTGTCGTCATCGATGAGCTCCACACGTTTGGGATACAACAATAGGGTGCAGTCCGGTGTAAGAGTGCGGGTCTCCCTCACACGCTCGTCTTCAGGCAAGACTTCAACCGGAGGTACTGCTGGGTGCCAGGGAAAATGTTCTCCACGTCTCATGCTTTCGTCTCATACAAGCGGGTAGGCAAGCAGGCTGGCTGGTCAGGTCAGGTCAGCCGAATCAGGCAGGCAGGCAGGCAGGCAGGCAGGTCAGGTCAGTCAGAGTGCTCCGCAGGGTAGTGCAATGAATACACCCCACCCCTAAAAATCGCCTCCTTTTATACGTTTTTCTACAATCCGCCATCTTAAACCATTTTGATACCTCACTCGACCCCACCGATAGGATGATCTCTCATTTTCGTAACGAAAAATGTGACGTTGGTTACCATTTCCACAAGCCATTGGGTATTAGGGCGTTGCAACCGGGCCCATTCCAATGGATCCAACGTAGTCAGTTGGTCGAGGAGTGGCTCAAGAGAAATCGCATCCGTCACCGTGAACGGCTGATCAAACACATAGGTATTATTGCTGGGATAATAATACCGCACCTGGTCCGTCTCCTTGTGCCGTAAAATGTACCCGAATGTCATATTCAACTTGAACGCTGTCACCTGATCTGTGAAAATATTCTCGGCATAGGTAGACAGATACGTGAGGTCCTGCAATCGATAGTTATACAAGTCCAATAGACGACGGTCACGGTGAAAACAATGGCGTATGGTAGCCCAGTGACGTCGATAAATGTCGCTGACACGCTCGTCTTCAGGCAAGACTTCAACCGGAGGTGCTGCTGGATCCCAGGGAAAATCTTCTCCACGTCTCATGCTTTCGTCTCATACAAGCGGATAGGCAAGCAGGCAGGCAGACAGGCAGGCAGACAGGATGGTGAGGTCAATCAGGCAGGTAGGCTGGTAGTGCAATGAATACATCCCACCCCTAAAAAATCGCCTCCTTTTATACATTTTTCTACAATCCGCCATCTTAAACCTACCTCCACCACACACCAAGCCGCCGCCATCTTAAACCCACCCCCAGCCCAACCGATGCCCCCTCCCCTAAGCTTCACTTTGATACCTCACTCGACCCCATCGGACCATTTTATCTAGGGACTACTTTTTCTCCGCGGAGGCGACCGCATCACCGCCAGACATGACCTCATCCCCGCGGAGGAATACACAGGTCAAAGGTTAACCGAACTATAGTCGTACATACTTGGCACACAGCCAAGGATGATGTCAAGCCGCCATCTTAAACCCACCTCCCACCCACCACCATCCACCACAAGCCGCCATCTTAAACCCACCACCCACCACCACCATCCACCACAGCCGCCATCTTAAACCCACCACCCACCACCACCATCCACCACAGCCGCCATCTTAAACCCACCACCCACCACCACCATCCACCACAAGCCGCCATCTTAAACCCACCACCCACCACCACCATCCACCACAGCCGCCATCTTAAACCCACCACCCACCACCACCATCCACCACAAGCCGCCATCTTAAACCCACCACCCACCACCACCATCCACCACAAGCCGCCATCTTAAACCCACCACCCACCACCACCATCCACCACAGCCGCCATCTTAAACCCACCACCCACCACCACCATCCACCACAGCCGCCATCTTAAACCCACCACCCACCACCACCATCCACCACAGCCGCCATCTTAAACCCACCACCCACCACCACCATCCACACCCCACGTGACTACAATACTCGCTTCTGATTGGCTGACGCGTGACGTCACAAAGGTCATATGCAAATTTCTGAGGTCAATTGGGCTCAATTGACTCTTTGTATACTACTTATGTCATGTACGCGTTTTTCCTTTCGCTCAAATCGCGCAAACCAGGCCAAGAAGTCATCGTTTCAGAGTTTTCCACAGCCGCTGTTACTATTCCCTGTCATATGAAATAAAAATTTGTGGCGTATATTTTAATATGTGTAAATGCTTATCCTTGAGTTTACTAATTTGCGGTGAAAACCCTGGAGTCATCTCTGGTTTACTCGCTAAGTACCGAGTGTGGGTCGAGCATTCATTTTGACATGGCCGCATCGTTGTGTATTACCACGAACTTATCGCCCGAACCAACAGTTGCGCGTTTTTCTTACGCTTACGGCTATTGCCTTGTTGGTTGAAGAAGCGGGGTTTTGGTCATTCGTTATTCAAATATATAGCACCGACCAAACAGTGTATACGCCCGACGAAGCAACCGTATGTACGGTGATGTTTATTTAACAACAACAATAAAACGCGCTTCGAAAGCGTCCTTAAACGCGTTCGCGAACGCATTCGCAAAACGCGTTTCAGGCGAAACGAAACGAAAGATAAAGGAAAATCCACGGATGATGAAACACGTTTGGGAGGTATAAACGCGTTCTTTGAGAAGCAAACGAAACGAATATAAAAGGCGCTGAGAACGCTATTGCAACGCGTTCCAAACGGTAATAGAACAATATTATACGTGAAAACACTGGACACGCTTTTACCCTTGTATTTTGGATAAGCTAATAATTCTCCATCAAACTAATCGAGTTTTGAGAGAAAAAGGCGAAAAATTAAAAATTAAAAAAATCTGAAAACATCCGGTGACATCACTTCCGGGTCCAAGGTCATTTCCGGGTCAAATGCCACTTCCGGTCACGTGACGGCGCAGCAAGAGTTATCTGCTCCTAAAGAAGACCGTACGCTGCTGTGATTTCAATGTTAAACCTAATGGGGAATCCACGCATGGGCATATGCGGTATGGAGTGTGGCACCTTGTTTTCTCTGTCTCGCGATGTAGAACACGATGGAAGGGGTCTCCAGGTCATACCTTGATTTTTGTTGAAAAGTTCTGATGACACATGCGCAATAGGCAGGCAGATCGAGGTGGACATTTTGGGGCCTAATTAAGTTGACCCATAGTGGTCCGATTAGGTCGTGTGAGGTGTCATAGTGAAGCACTCGTTGGGGAGCGTCCAACTGGATGGGCGTGGAGGGAGATTATCGTCTATCTGCACATGTGCAGTAGAAAAAGTGTATTTGAATGGACGTTTTGTGGTCGAGATGGACCAAGAGTGGTCCGATTGGGCCGTGTGAGGTGTCATAGTGAAGCATTCGTCTGGGACCATCCGACTGGACTAGTGTGTCGTCGGTTTTCAACATTATGCGCATGCGCAAGCAGGGAATTTGTGGGAAAAGAGCACTGGAATGGACGTTTTGGGGTCGAAATGGACCCATAGTGGACCGAATGGGTCGTGTGGGGTATCAGTTTGAAGCTCTCATGGGGTACCGTCGAACTGGACTGGTGTGTATTAAAAGTAGCACAAAGGTGTGCATGCGCAGACAGACAATGGTGAGAAAAGGGCATTGGAATGGACGTTTTGGGGTCGAAGTGGGCCCATTGTGGGCGTACTGGGTCGGGGATGGTATCCATGGGAAGCGCTCCTCCAGGCCGATGAAGTCATGAGTGGGTGCATGGTATCTGCACGCTCAGAGCTTCTGAACTATTTCACCAGGCCGTTGAAGCGTTAAGCTGGGCTTTGGCGGGCGTTACTGTTCACAAAAGCAAGCGTATCACACAAACGTGCACAGTCGACGTGGCTTATACTTGCTCCGAGTGTGAAAGCACGTTCACCAGACGTAACGATATGATGCGACACTAGAGATTGAAGACTATCTACTGATATAGAGAGCTTGATCTCAGAGAGTCAGGCTACACCCAAGGAAAGCCTTAGTGAGGAAGAACCTAGCTTTTGCGATCGTATTGTGACAGCAGCTATTACGCGGGACAAGATAAATTACAACAAGCGTACATCCAAATACGCCCCAGCATCAGGAAAACTTCCATGGCGATCCATGAACAGTATACCCTGCTACCGCTTGAAATGAAAGGTGACCCCATGCACAGGACCATCACGAGGCCCTGCAAAATGCGATCAGAATGCGCAACAGTTGTTCTGTGACATATTGCCGTTACAGTATCCTGGCCTACCCGACAAGGATTAGAACAAACGAATCAGAGGGTGCCCTCCACACTTGCCACGGTTTCGCACAAAATGGCCCCTCCCTAATTTCATAATAAGGAAGGTCGCCCGTTTTTGACAGCATGGTAATTCTTCCTGCCTTTCTACTAACTGATATCTATAGTATCACCCTGCTGGACGTAACCATTTCTCCAAACGAGTATGCAGTAATTGCTTGTTGATCGCACCTACGCGCCACTACTGAGTTGATCGTGTCCGGAAATGAACATCTGTCAGTCCCAAATCCGCACTTTTTCGGAGAGCGAAAATGTTGATTCCTTCATGGCGATGAAAATTTACCCCCAAAAATTAGGTCGACCCTTGTTTTTTTTTTTTGCCATTTTAAATTGTCCGCTGGACGGGAAACACTTTAAAATGCATACAAAGAAAACCATTTCGTATGTTTTCTCTGGGTTGTGGGACGAATTTGACACATTTTCATTAATTTTATGGAGTTTTCCAGAAAAAGTTGAAGAAGGTTTAAGAAGAATTGCACGTCTTTCGTTTTCAATTTCAGTAGCTGAATTGTCTCCTGAAATAATGGCATGAGTGAGCCCATTTAGAAAATGTATACTTTTAAAGGTTTTTTTTTTTTAGATTTTACATTTATTTACGGCCGAAGACCCGAACTCATGCCTGTTTTAGCCGGACATCATTTAGGTGTGGAATGCACCCAGAGCGAACACGATCGAAGACTGAACTTTCTGAAATGGCGGTTTCTGATTGGACAAGAGCAGCCGAGAATACGTCTAACGGGCAAGAACTAATATGACAAATGCAGCCCCAAATTGGGGCTTTTGGTTGGACAACAGCCTACGAGAATTGTAAACATACCCCATGCAGCTCCCCCAGCGTGGGTATGATGTGATCGAGGGATAAGAAACTATATGAAAACTTGTGAACGTATTGATCCTTCTTTCTCTCAACTGTCTGCATCATGGCATTAAGCCGTAAGGGATTAGCTATAGAAGACGTTAGGGCTTTAACCCCATCCCTCCTTCTCCTCCTACACACACGCACACATAGATAACTCTACCAGGTAGCCGGATGAAACAAGAACATCTCCCCCCAAAAGCTCTTCTGCACCCCCGAGACTCCCCTTTCACCACTACTCCCGAATGATCTATAAATAGGACTGGGTTTTTCCCAGAAAATTCCTGAAAAATTTTCCCTGACATAAAAGAGCGACGACCTACAAAACATGGGTTTTCCCAGCTAAACATCCCGTACAATGTCCCGGTGTAGAGCGATGACATCATCTGGGACCACCATTTTTTATTCCCTGGTGTGACTGGATTGATATATACACTATGTCGATGCGTTAGTATTATATAATAGCATGGTACAATCTCGCGCAAAAGATAAAACACTGATATGGTGGGGCGATAAGGCGTTAGGATAATGCGTTAAGGCGTTAAGATAGGGCGTTAAGGCATTACGATAAGGCGTTACGATAAGGCATTAAGGCGTTAAGATAGAGCGTTAAAGCGTTCTGATAGGGCGTTAGGGCGTTACTGTAAAACTCCCCACAAAGGTCACAGGGCAAATATACTGGGTTTCTACTTTCTCTTCTACTAAGGGGCAACTGGATTCTCTTGACTTTTACTTCCCCGACATTGAGATACTACACTCTCTCAACAACAACTTCCCATTTCTATGACTCACCAGGTGCAAAGTTCGTTTTCCGGATCTTTTATTTCGGAGAAAACATGCACCCACCCATGACTTGATCCGCCTGGAGCCCTTCACATGGATACCCTCCCCGACCCAGTGCGCCCAATATGGGCCAACCTCGACCACAAAACGTCCATTCCAATGCCTTTTTTCCCACCATTCCCTGTCTGCGCTTACGCACCATTGCGCTACTTTTACTCCACACCAGTCCAGTCGGACGCTACCTACAACACCTCACACGACCCAATCGGACCACTATGGGTCCACCTCGACCCCAAAACGTCCACCTCGATCTGCCTACCTACTGCGCATGCATCATCAGAACTTTTCAACAAAAGTCAGCGCATGGCCTCCAGGCCTCTCCCATCATATTTTACATCGCGAGACAAAGAAAACAATGTGCCTCACCCATATCGCTAATGTCCATGCGTGGGTTCAGATTTAACATTGAAATCACTGTAGCGTATGGTCTTCTTTAAGGACAGATGACTCTTGCTGGGCCGTCACGTGACCGGAAGTGACCTTTGACCCGTAAATGACCCTTGGCCCGGAAGTGATGTCACCGGCTATGACGTCATCCCTGACGTCATCGCCGCGTCACGTCACGTCACGCCACCACCCTCACCCTCAATACTAAGGAATTTCCATTCCTCCTACTACTGTTCCAAATATAAAGTCACAGCAATCAATGTCAACGCAAAACGAAAATAAAAATGCCTGATTTGGTTACGGTCTGCAAAGACATTCTGCCCATCGATGTTTCACTACAATACCTTTGCTCGAGTATCGCGACACTAAGTGTCTGTGGTTGAAACTGTGTTTAACTGATTAAGATCCTTGTTTCGTGGGGATATATATAACTGTAAGTATATAATATACACTGGTTGTCTGCACAACGGGATAACCGCGTGTTCAGAATTCTTCAGATTCAGACGCGGACATCTGAAAGGATAAAGATATGTCCAAGGTTTGATGTTAGGCAATCAGAAGATAAATTTAAATAGAGCTGTACAAATATTGAATTCACACATCGATATTTGCTAAAGACCGGGATTATCGATTGACTATCTACATATGACTAGGTGCCCTAGATCTCAGATCGGAAACAGAAAGAGAAATACTCATTTGATATAGATATATCTATGACAACAATTAGATAGACTATTTGTTAATCTCCCTTAAACCTACGGTACATGTTGTAATATTGGACACAAACCGTGACCAAGAGAGAGTCACAGCGTTCATAACTGAAGGACACTATCATCACCAATCATAATCTTTGTATAAATCGTAACACTGACAACTATTATTTTTATCCCTCTGGATAGCTAAGTCGCCGAATACTGACTCTTCCTTCGTGGGTTATTCACATGTGCAGGACATTTAATATCAAAGGCGAGTTGTATATCAACCAGCTATTGTTACATTTTATGAAGTAGTGATTTTATGTAATCTGTACATGCAAATTAGAAGTCGTACTTTAACTGTGGTTAACTTCCAGTGCCGCTTGTTTTGGTTAAAACCATTTCCGAAATTCTATTTCATGACCCTTTAGGTCAGTTATTATGAACATTTGCGAACATAGCTATTTGGGAGAAACAATTATGTAAGTTTCAATTTGTATGATTTAACATTGCATAATTGTGTAACCGCACTGGAATTCTACTGAATCCTCCTAAATTTGACGTGTGTGTTTAGATAATGCGACAGATAGCTGAGCAGCTTGTCTAAACTGCATCGAAGGTTTGAGGAGTTAGTTTAGAGTCAACTTGACCCTGTAATGTTATAGCATGGTATAAAATGGGATGACCGGTACGTACAGGCGGACTAATTCACCACCATATCTCAATGAAGGCTAATTCAACATCATGTCTACGATGATAGATGGACTATCTCCAGTACTGAAAGACATTTACAAAATGGTCTGATGTTAATGAAGCTGTGTTGGTCTGCCTGCCAAATACCGCCAATCATTCCTAAGTTAGGTGGAATGAATTTACAATAAATCGGCTTAATATTCAGTAGACATGGACTCCGTAATTATTTGTTGTATCCTGTCTCATTTAAAGAGGCTATCAAGTCTTCGAGAAATCTGTAAGCCGAAACTGGAATCTATTGTCTGCATGGGCTTTATGGAGACCATCACCCGAGTCAACAGACGACCTTGCGTTACAACATTTTAAGATCGCGCACAAGCCCTTGTCGTATTGAAGACCGAAAATTCAATAATGGCGAGCTTGCCAGAATAAAGAATTTTTTCTTGGATACAGCTACAACATAGTGAGACGACTGCTTCAGACGATCGACCGAGGACACTGAGACTTTTGGACAAAAATGGCTGAGCCAGTAAAAGTGCAGGAGCTCCAGGCCATTGCTCAAGGTATCACGAAAATTGTGGACAATCTGCGGACCGATATTCAGTCCAAGGACATTCGTCAATTGCATAGAGAACAGGTAAAGGAGCTTCCTTCCGTTTTGCACCTGCTGAGGTATTGCAGACGGTAAGTCACTCAAATGTTGACTGGCGAAAACATTTGGTGCCCTTGTTTGTTGGCCATTGTGAAATGTGCGACCCTGTTCAACGCCTCCTTGAACTGCCTTGTAATTCTGACTGGACGGAATTCCTAACACCGTTCCTTCCTATAACAGCGGCATGTTTCTCCTCTTCCTTGGTGACGTGGCAGCGTGTACAAGAAATAGTATCTACAGGTACAGTTTGATTCGTGTATTCTCATAACTTTCTCGGAACATTCTGGACTGAATCCTCAGACAGGTTGGTAACATGTATTGAACGATCATGTTATATGTGCCATGATAATGCCTTATATGGACTGTTGACATCTTTCGTATATTGTGCACGTTTCGTTTCGTTTATTATGGATAATGCTGCATGCCCAGTGAAGTTGGTAAATCAGTGGTGAAACTGGTAGATTGCATGAACCTTGTGACTGATAAATTTAATGATTTGCAGATTGATAAATCTAGCCTTTGACCTTTGTACGAGAATATTGTGATGTGGTTCCACAATGATTTTTTATTAGGACATTTATCTCGATCAGTTTCCATAACAGCTAGTGTGACTGGTAAGCTAAACACTTAACGCATATTGGCTAAATGAAACCAAGACTGTCGCGTATCTTGATAGGTCCCTGAGGCACTGAGTACATGCACTACTAGTGATTGTAGCATATAAATGCTTAGTATAGGCTATCAAAGCCTGGTTGGTGTCAAAAATGTTGAATGTTGATGTTGGATGACAAATTGGTTTCAATTAACACGTATTGGCGACTTCCTTAAGTGCGGTACATATTGTGCCCAAGTCAACCATGAAGATTCTAGCTTTCTTAATGAGTAACATAAGGTCCTGATGTTAACCTTTGAGGATGAGGTATATTGATTAGCACTGACCATGCTAGAGAAATCTGATACTTGGTGATAACTATGGAAGACTGTTTGAGACATAACCATAGGATAATTGTGTTTAAATATTTTTGTTGAAACAATATTGAGACATGATGTAGTGGTATGAATTGGACAATGTGCATTGTCATTTTGTGCAGAATACTTTTGTCATAACTGATCGAGTTTCCCCGTGTGAATCCTTTCTATGACATCATGGTTTTTCTTGCAATGAAATGGTATGTTAATTTTGTTTTGAAATAAGTGTGCTTCTGTTTGTTCTGATTGACATTAGCTTAGGATTGAGTTTTGACGTTTTAATACAGTTAAATGTTATTTGTTTTTGCCATTATGTTTTGAGTTTCATGTACATGTAATGTTTTGGTAAACTGCTTTGCTTTTCATGTAGTGTTTTGGCGAATTGTTTTCTTTTTGTGTCATGTTTTGTAAATTGTTTTGATTTTGTGTAATGTTGTGGGCACATTATTATGACACGTGCACACTTGTCGTGTGACTGGCACGTTGTATCACATACCAAGACTATTTTAATTGAAACATTTTGGTAACTATGAAATTATGACCTGACGCCTTGAACATGGACTATGGTAATTGAATAATTGTTTGACTGATATTGCGGATAACGAACTTAGCTATTGATAACGGACTATTCTCTAAACTTTGGATATCATTTTAATGAATTATGCCTTTTGTTTTTCTATTCTGATATGAATGAACTCTCTCCGAGAGTGTCATCCTTTTTTCGTTGGTGGAAGATATGTGAAATAGTGATTTCTTAGCCACTTTACTTTCACGTAAAGGTAGACTTCTTAGCCACCATACTTGTCCCAGCAATTTTATGTAATCTGTACATGCAAACTAGAAGTCGTATTTTAACTGTGTTTAATTTCCAGTGCCGCTTGTTTTGGTTAAAACCATTTCCGAAATTCTATTTCATGACCCTTTAGGTCAGTTATTATGAACATTTGCGAACATAGCTATTTGTGAGAAACAGTTATGTAAGTTTCAATTTGTATGATTTAACATTGCATAATTGTGTAACCGCACTGGAATTGTACTGAATCCTCCTGAATTTGACGTGTGTGTTTAGATAATGCGACAGATAGCTGAGCAGCTTGTCTAAACTGCACCGAAGGTTTGAGGAGTTAGTTTAGAGTTAACTTGACCCTGTAATGTTATAACATTGTATGAAGAAGGATGACCGGTACGTACAGGCAGACTAATTCACCACCATGTCTCAGTGAAGACTAATTCACCACCATGTTTCAACGAAGGCTAATTCAACATCATGTCTCCGATGATAGATAGACTATCTCCAGTACTGAAAGACATTTACAAAATGGTCTGATGTTAATGAAGCTGTGTTGGTCTGCCTGCCAAATACCGCCGATCATTCCTAAGTTAGATGGAATGAATTTACAATAAATCGGCTTAATATTCAGCAGACATGGCTTCGGTCATTAATTGTTGTATCCTGTCTCATTTAAAGAGGCTATCAAATCTTTGAGAAATCTCGTAAACCGAAACTGGAATCTATCATCTACATGGGTTTTATGGAGACCATCACCCGAGTCAACAGACGACCTTGCGTTACAACATCTTAAGATCGCGCACAAGTCCTTGTCGTCTTGAAGACAGAAAGACAGAAGACAAGTTGTATGCTTGTGGTAATAGCTCCGTGATCTTCGACTTTGATCCTCACTTTCGATGACCATGTGTTTAGGGCTGTTTTCACCATCATGACTTTCCACTTTAAGGAATTCTTATATTATCTGAACTTTGACCGCTATTTATTTTATTCCCAGTCTGGACACAAAGATGCTGAATACTGTTCCCAAACGCAGTGAAGAAGCAGTGAAGGATATATATCCACCTTCACTGGATTTGAAGGAAACTACAGATAGCCCTACAGGCACATCATATTTAGATCTATATCTCTATAAAAATGAAGCGGGCATTCTCTCTCGTCGACTTTATGACAAAAGAGATGATTACAATTTCGACATCGCAAACTATCCCTTTCTGGACAGTAATATTCCAGTGGGACCTGCATATGGCGTATACATATCTCGCTTAGTAGCATTTGCTAGATCCTGTGTTAAATGTGACGATTTTAATGAACGTCACAAAACACTGGTGCAGAAACTTAATAAACAGGGCTATTCCACCAAGCGCCTACACTCAAAGTTTCTCAAATTTGGCGATACATATCGCATGCTGATAGTAAAATACGAACGTAGCATGGAAGATCTATGGCGCTACGTTTCGTAACTTGTGTCTAATTCCGCTTAACCCGGGGCTAGGGGCCGTATGAACCCATGTACTTCAAGACCCTCATGGTACTCATATGAACAGTCACAATCAAAGCGTGACTGAGATACATCATTCTTTAGATGACGACTTTACAACGAATATTATGGATTAAGTATACTGATCAGCGATACGGATTTGATATTTTTGGAACATCATGATGTCTTGTCGGCATCATTGAAAACTGTTGACCGCTTCTCTCTTGCAGGAAACAAGCCTATGTTTTTGTATACTAGGATTGTCTTTTTGAATTTGGTGCTAATACTGTTATATGGAATATGGAATAGGTCTTTGGATTATGGACGCGGATATTCTCTAATGGACGACGGCTGGATTATGAATGACGGACTAGACGCTTGTAATTGGTTGAATTCAAAACATAAATGTCACACACCGCCATCAAAGGCACGGCTTACATGTTTAACTTATTTAATTTGCTTTTCATTTACGTCGTTATTTCTTTTACAACTAGATCGTTCTTTTAATGATCGAAATTGTAAGTAGAGCTACGCAAACACCGTCTACAATTATCTGAAGGACAAATTAAGGCAGCAGTAAAAAGCAGTCGTTGAACTTAAACAGTCAACTGCGAGAGCATGAGCGAATGCCGTCAAAGTAAAGGTTACCTGTTTACACATTTATCTTTTCCCAACATGCTCCAAATTTTAGGAACCTTTCCTTGTTCACCACACACCAGTATGTAACAAATCATGTGATAAAAATCACGTGAGACATTCCCATTTCAACAGTCCAGCCGACTGGTTATCGTGTTGTCTCGTTATATCCAAGATAGTTCCACATATTCAAGCTCATTGCAAGAGATATTAGATCTCCGACAGCAGTCGAATGCTCTAGCACAGTTCCGAAGAACCTTCTCAGACTTTCTGGGATACACTGATGCAGCAACAAATAAAATCAAAGTACTTAAAGTACTGATGTCGGGTTTACTTGAATTGTATTCACTGTGGCGTTTAAGATATAGTAATGTAGAAATGCATAGATAATTGGAAGCATAAGCTGTGATAACTTACTTTGTATAGAGTGGCAAATAATATTATGTTTGCCGATGCAAAGTCTATACTGTTCCAAAGAAACTCCCTTTTTGTTATATGCAGTAGTTTACTGTGTATGGTTCCAATTTTTTCTTTCAGTTCAATACCTGTTTCAACACCTGTTTCAAACTCCTGTTTTCAATACCTGTGTCAACTCCCGTTTTCAGCAAAATAGATCAACTCAAGATTGCTTCAGCTCCAAGACTGTTTCGCTTTTAACACCCCCAGATATATCAACTCCACCGTCATTTATTTCCTGCAAAAAAATTCTTCTTCAAGACTGGACGGTCACTGTCGCCTGTCGGTGTGCTATCACTCCCCACACAGTCAGGTTGTTGATGCACAACTTTGATTATCAGATAATTACGAATTTGTCTACATTATAGAGAAGTAAGCTTTTGAAAAGAACTCATCTGTGATAAATAATAAACTTAACCACAATCACTGCTCAAAGACGAACTGCCTGATCTGAACAACGATAGATCTGATCAACATCGGGTGTGGAGAATGGACCGTGGAGAATGATCCTTCCCGCCGTAACAAATGATACCGGATAAAATAGAATGGAAAGGCAAATTTTAAAAGAAATTGGAAAGATCAACTTTACTGCGATAATGTTCACATTATCAAGTTAAATGCACAAGCTACCGTGCATTGTAAATATGTTTATGACTGTCAGACAGAAGAACGATACTTTTTATGAATGTTGTAAGGGGCATCAAATGAGAACAGTCTCCGGGCAGGAGATCAAAACTACACATGTGCAGAAGAAAAAAGAAAAACTGAAGAGTGATACTAATGTAGGGTTTACCCTTGGTAAACCCGACAACAAAGGCTATTAGCGGGTAGAGGGAGTAATCTAAGCGATGGCAGCTTGTTAACGATATTTCAATTGCGAGCAGTACTTGAAGCCAAGGCGGAAGTCGTTCAGGTGACATGCACTGTTCGGAGGTTGACATATATGATGATCCTTTTTCCCCCTTGTTCATACCATGTTAGCTTTAATAAGATTGAGATTGACCATGATTCACGTGTTCCGTTCAAGTCCGAACCGATATCGAAGGGAACAGCATTACACCAGCAACAAGTGGGACCAAGAATGCGACTATAAGCGCTTCAATGTGGATTTCTCTTTTTAGTTCCTTCCTCTTGCAAAAAATCGTCTATCGAGGTTAAGAATCTGAACACTGTAGATATCTTCTAAATTATCCTTTTCTTGACGGTACCTGTATAGCCGTATTGCAGTTTAGGTAAACACACAAAAGGACTGATAGGCCTATACATGACAAAACTATTGATATATTTCTTCCGTCCCCTAAATACTGTTAATTATACAGGTTTTCCACAAGGTGTATTGAAACTTATGAGTCATAACTTCTCATACACCCTGGGAAGCACCTGAATATTGAATGTATTGCCTCTCAAGACTTTTTTAAATTAACAGATGAAACTAGATGTAACTGTTATCCTAAGGGATAACTGAGATACCCCCGCTCTGCAAGAGACAAGTCTCCCGTTCTGAGTAATATTTCAATACAGTATAAATAAAACCCAAGGATAGGAAGGGCCATAACTCTGTAACAAATGTGTGAATCGCATGGTAAATGTATTAAAATAGAAGCAAAATTTTAGGAGTATCAGTGCGGACAAAATTTTATCTACAGGATGGACAAACCGATCCTGTACCCCTCCCCCAGCTTTATTGCAGGGCGGGGGTGTAATGATAGAATATTATAATGTAAAATACTGCTTGCTGATCAGGTTATCAGCACTCATTACTTGAATATTTGAAGAAATTCATTTGAAGGCCTGGTAATTTAGACCAAATATTTCAGGTTATAAATAAGAGATGCACATCATATTAAACATGTGCACAAAGTTTCAGAAACATCCAGTAATAACTGTGTGACTAGCTAATTACACAAGAACATGCTCTATATATTGGAATATACGAAGGAAATCGACAAGTCTGGGTAATTTTGACAAAATTTTATATTTCATGTCAGAAATAGGTGATGCAAATCTTCAAACATGTCTACAAAGTTTCAGAACCTTCTGATAAAAATAGTAGGAGTAGTTGATTACAGTAGAATCTTGTCTCTACATGGGAATACATCCTGAAAATGGCCTATAAAAAGTCCTATCGAGTTCAAAACGTCATAAATATGTCAAAAATTATATATAATTTCGCCTTGTAAACAAGACATGCACATCTTCAAACCATAGGTAACACATATGTAAAGTTTCATTGAAATAGAAGCAAAATCTTAGTAGGAGTAGTCCGGACAGAATTGTGTGATCCTGAAAATGTCCCAGTCATATAAAGTTCAAAACGTCATAAAAGTAGTATATAGCGGTGATTTAAAGTCGCTGACTCCTCACTGCGCATGCGCAGAAAACAAAAAAACGGAGTGCGGGGAGGTCTGTCTGCGCAGGTGTTCTGCGCAAGTGATTGCCATGGTGACGTCACTTCCGGTTTCTATGGGGCATGTATTCCTCCGCGATGATGCGGTCTGGCGGTGATGCGGTCGGCCTCCCCGGACAGAAAGTAGTCCCAAATACGCGTGTTTTCGTGAGAATCATCTGGAATGTTCGGCAATCTTCAGGGGCGAGAGGGGTCCCTATTGCACCGATTGGGTCGAGTGAGGTGTCAAACTGAAGCGCTCCTCCAGGGCCATCCAGTCATGGGTGGGTGTATGTAAAATCAGGATTTGTCCCGAAAATATAAAAAGCGGAACACGGACTTTACCCCTACAATAGGGGAAAACCCCTATCAACCCTATCCAAAATGGCTAATATCGGTCCCCGGGCTTATTGCGGTCTGCCTATCAAGTCAATCGTGTGAGTGCATGTAAAATGAGGATTTGTCCCCGAAAATATAAAAAACGGAACACGGACTTTACCCCTACAATAGGGGAAAACCCCTATCAACCCTATCCCAAAGGGCTAATATCGGTCCCCCGGGCTTTTCGGGGTCTGCCTATCAAGTCATGGGTGGGTGCATGTAAAATGAGGATTTGTCCCCAAAAATATAAAAAGCGGAACACGAACTTTACCCTTACACTAGGGAAAACTTCTATCAACCATATCCAAAAGGGCTAATATCGGTCGCCCGAGCTTATCGGGGCCTGCTGAGAGAGGCAGCGTGGGTGTATGTAAAATGAGGATTTGTCCCCGAAAATATAAAAATCGGAACACCGACTATCAACCATGTCTAGTGGGGGCTAATATCGGACTCCGGGATTATCGGGGCCTGCCTATCAAGTCATGGGTGAGTGCATGTAAAATTAGGGTACTCATCTTACATCCGGGGTTTTTTCCATGTAGGTTACTGCGCAGGTCACGTGGTTTGGTGGGTCTGTGCAAGTATGTGACTTCACTTCCGGTTTTCAGAATGACCGAAAAACGACCTCCGAACACAGAACAGTTCCAATTTTTCCTTAGACCTTAGACGTATGGTCCGGATTTTCCATCCGGGTTTCCCCCGGCCCGGCCGCACACAGCGAGCGCGTTATCCGGAAGTGCGTATGTCACGTGGTTTGGTGGCGCCCCTGGTGGTGTGGGTTGGATGTGCTGTGATTGAGGGGGTAATGAAAAGGGTCGACCTGTAATCTTTGTTGTTGTTGCTCTCTTTGTTGTACTAACCAATCGGAATAGTACTTATCACGGACTACATCCCGTAGAGCTACGTACAGGCGCGCATGTGTGACATGGTCTATAAAACACGTCAGGTCAAAAGGTCAAAGGTCACATCCAGATCAAAAGGTCAAAGGTCCTCTTCCGGCAATGTCCGGCCCTCTCTGGGCCAATAGATAGCCTTTATCCGCCCTCCCGAAGCACCCATGGAATGCACTGGGTTCCCCACAATATCGCGTGCACTATGCCTATGTTAAATGGCCAGTGGGGAACCCCCAGTTTTCCCCAGAACCGTATTGGCACGAAAAAATACATGAAACCATGGAACTTATAGTAATAAACATAATCTATAGGTGTTGGACGAGTCTCCACTCGCCGTCATCCTGGTCTTTACCCGCACCTCGAACCTCTATAGTTTGTTCACTCTACCTGTTGCTTTTGTAACTTGTAACTCCTCGTCAAAATTTTTGTGCTGGAATGCCCACTTTTAACCTAGACCAAAACATGTACTTGGTCTGTGGGCTGATTTCATTGGCTCTCTATTTTACTGCATGTCTGGTATAGCCTTCATGGCCGCTTATTTTATGCTCACACAGAAAACACACAAGACAGGGTTGTTTGTTTTGGTGAGATCTCATTTTGTTTTTTTATTCAACAATAAATAACAACAACAACGTGAGAACAACCCCGTGAAAACTGATGTCCAGAACACGGGGCTTGTACATTGAAATCGATAGAACTTAAGCCCAGAGCAGGGCGTGTACATTGAAATGATGGGCGGCCCAGTCATATACGAGTACATCTCGGTCCTCGGCCTTGGGGTATTCGTCAAACATCTGTACGATGGTAGATCAGGCTCTTTGCCGGCATCGATGGTACAGGCAAAACAAGCAATATTGTCCGCACACGCTACTGGTCAGGCTTTGCAACGTTTGACTGTTCCAACCCCACGTCTCTGTGCCTTGATCCATGAAGTCTGTTAAATCGGGATGGAGGGGTGGCAGGCCGTACGGGTCAAATTATTCGGCTTGCGCTTCTGTCAAGTACACGGCCACCCAGTGTTGACCGGGCCGATCCATCGGGTCCGTGTTGAGAACGTAAGCAGCAGGATACACACGGTCTAATGGGAACACATCTTGGGCGAACACCCCTTGAAAGACCATACGGGTCCCTGGGTCATTCTCCAGCACGGTGGTAATCTGGCCTGTATCCATGTTAGGTGGCAAAGTCACACAGGACGATGCGCGCCTTGTCCACTAGAATGACGTTTTCAAACTCGGCGTAGCAGATCACATTGACGGTGGTCCGGAGGGCTCGTGCAAAGTGGATTTCCAACCGTAAATTGTCTTGTTGGCGAGGGCCAGCTGATGGTCGTTCTCTAAGGTGGGAGTCAGGTCGAAACTGAACAACGTGGATCATATTCCCTCCGTCCTGATTGATTTGACCGGTGGCTGTAAATAGGTTCTGATAGGCTCGAATGAAATTCCCACGCCCAAATTTCGGTGTTGAGGCCGTGGCTGGGACCTGTTGTCCGTCCACATGCGGGGCCAAAAAATTGATGCGGAAATGCTTAAATTCAAACGGGTTCTCTGGGTAGGCTCCGCTGAAACTGGTATTTTCCACACAGGCCAGGATCAATCGCTTGGGTAGTTCCCCCAGGAACAGGTTTTCTTTGTCGGCGCTCATATTTCCAGCAGGCACAGAGAACACTTTGGTTTGCACACGTCGGATAGGCTACTGGACTGGTTTTGTTTCCAAGGCTTTGAGGTGTCCCAATTGAACGGCTGGATTCGGTTTCACTTTTCGGACATACAGGACTGCGTCTTGGATGACGATTTTATAGTCGGCTACATGCCCCTCTACGTGAGTGGCCATCAAGGCAACGGTCGGAGGCGCCCGTCTCAGTCGGATTTTGATGGGGGTCTTGTTCAAGAGGTATCGGTCTTGCATGAAAAGGTCTGCGCGCAGTCGACCCATTAGATCTTCCGAGGCACCGTTCGCGGTGAAAGCCTTGCGTTTGTTATATTCCGCATTGTCCACCGTGCCCATGTGCTCGGCTGTGTCTTGGTAGAATAAAGCGGCTGTCAGCTGAGATTTTTTAGCCTCTCGTCCATACGACAACAGCGTCTCGATGTAGGCTCGATAGGAGTACGTGTTGGTAGAGTCTCTAATGAGTTTGTCGCTGGGAAAATATCCACCTGTTGAAACATAGAGTGCAGCCAGAGATTCGTCCGGCCCACCGTGGCATTGTCGATGATTCTGGAGTCGTCCCCATTGACGATCTTGGCGTTCACATACAAGTACGTATGGGCTAAATCCACATAGGCCGTATCCGCATTACTGATGGTGAACTCGATGGGCCCTGTTTCGTTGATGCAGGAGAGCGGTAGATGCTCCACCCATAATCCTTGTTCGGCACTGGTCTGTGTGGGCGGGACGGTCCACAAATCAAATTCACTGTTAGTGGAAGGACAGGACTCGTGGATTAAGGACATGTTTAAGAAAAGATATTCTGGATCTTCGATGTGCGTCGTCGCTGGGTCGGTCGTCGACTGGTGCGTGGTCTCGGTGGTGTAGGCCTTTGATTCCCTACGGTGCGTTGTGCTTTGGCGACCAAGACGCCTCCCGCTTCTTTAACTCGGCGTTTCAGTGCTTCTTTGGGTGCCGTACCCCTCAAGACATCACCGACGACTTGCAGTTCACTGCGTACCGCTTGTTTGCCGGTCGCTTTCATCGTACGCGTCACCAAGGACAGGAACGTTTTGACGATGCTCTCGAGTATGTTCTCCAGCCCGTTACCTCGTTGCATGCGTGCGCCGCTAAAGACCAGAAGACCACCCCAGGCCTGTTGGGTATAATAATCCATATAGCTGCGTACATCGCACTCGTAAGGTACTTTCATTATACAAAGTGGTGAGAACGTGCTTGTCGGAAATGAAGTGTCAGCACCACTTTTCCTCGTTTGAATGCGACCGGTCGTCCCGTGACATCTCCTTGGAGCTCTGTCTCTTCCAGAGTTCCACAGGGCTCAATTATAGGTCCAAATTTGTTCTCAGTTTTTATTAATGATCTTCCCAAAGTTTTAAATTACAGTGACTGTCTTTTATTTGCGGATGATGCTTTTTAAGGTTATCGACTGACTCGAAGATTGTCATTTATTACAAACTGATTTGTGCCATGTACTCGAGTGGTGTAGATTGTGGAAGATCAGATTGAATATTTTAAAATGCCTTGCCATCAATTTTACGTTGAAGATAATTAAGACAGATTTCACGTATACAATAGATGATATTCCTTTACAAAATGTTTAAGAAGTTAAGGATCTGGGAATTATTCTGTCAGACAATTTGAATTTTAAATCCCACATTGAATCCGTGATAAGCAAGGCACGTAAAATGTACGGATTTCTGAGAAGGAACTGTCAATCCTTTAACAATGTAGCTGCCAAAAAATATTTGTACATTTCTCTGGTGAGGAGCAGAATAGAATATGCTTGCGAAATTTGGTCACCCAGTCAGAAAACGCTGGTTTCAAGGATTGACAGTGTCCAGCGGAAGTTGTTAATCTTTTTTTACTAATTATAACTCCTTTTCCTATGAATCTTTATGTAAACATTTTAGACTACCATCATTAGAAAATATACGTATGTATTACGAATTGACATTTTTTCACAAATGTGTCAACAGTCATTTTAATTGTATATATCTCACCAGCAGGGTAACATACAGAGTCCCGAGAATGCTGTTAACCAGCTTCAGTCGACATATTTTTACTTCGCTAAATTCTTTTAAATTACGGTGCAAATCTATATTTTTCTGATATATCTTTTAAGTCACGCTTTGTTTATATTCTCTTATATTGGTTTCTTTCGTAATTATGGGAGGTGATAGTGTAACCTTTATGTATTTTATGCCCATGTAAATTTGATTTAATATGCCATTTAGTTATTGTTAATCTTGTAAATATTGTATTATCGTCTCTGCTACTGGGTTGAGATTGATGTGAAATAAACATAAACATAAGCATCCACAATGATAGTGTTGATGTCGGTTTGTCGTACGAGTAGGTAGAGTATGTGGGTGAAACTTTGGGTGACGATCTCCATACTTCTTTTTAATGGGGACCACCCATAACAGAGGTGTGTTGACATCGCCACGATGTGGTTGTCGACCACGTCCGAGTAGACGTAGAGTCCGTACATACCCGACTTCATATCCATCGGGATCTGGCCATGGTCCTCGGATGGACCCGTGTAGGTCGGGTGAGCGAGGCCCAGCATTTGCTGTAGGATAGGACTCAGTACGACACTCACGTTGGCGGTGAGGAGGATCTGTGCCTTGTCGTTGTGTGCGTTGTAATCGAAGTCCACGTGATTCTTGAAGGGAAAGGTTTTTATGGGTTTTGAAGTATTCGTGACCTCCCGTAGAGCCTTATAATGCAACCGTCTTGTCAGCCCCTGCATGAACTCCTTGGGGGTATCGTATTGGCCTTCGGGTAGGTCACCTCGTACCACACTTCACTGGCTCGCACGTTGTACCACGAGTAAGGATATTGGATATCCACGAGTCCACACTCCCAGCGTCCAGGTAAATGCAACGGTTGCGGTAACTGGGTGACGTACTTGGCCAACGTGTTGTCAGAAAACACATCTAGCGAACTGTTACTGGGTAGGGTGAGGTAAAACATGACGACTGAGCCTTCCTGCTGCTGCTGTTGGTTTTAATAGGTGTTTCAGGCCTTGTGCGGTTGTGTCCGGCGTCGTGTTCGTCGCGGTGACTTGCTACGTGTCACGGCTCTGGAGATGTGGGGTGTCTTGATCAAGGGTGATTTTTTAAGAGTGAAAAGGTGCCCGTCGTTGTGGTGCTTTGGGGGTGACTCCGGTTCCCACTCGGCTTCCGAAGTATGTGGGAGTCGCGTCTGTCGTTGTGCGTGCACCGGCGATTGCTGGGTCCGCTTCATCCAGGCCCAGCGCTGGGGGTTCCCCACCAATTCCTGTGGTACATGCATGTCTTTCAAGCCTTGCGCAAAGACCTCCCATCCTCGAGGATCCGTGTGCGACCTGCGTTGACGCATCAGGTCATTCACTAAATCCGTCATGTGGGTACCGGGGACCACCTGATTCTGTACCAGTAGTTCGCCTTTATCAGTCCAAGTCATGTTAGGATTCTGTTTCACCCGGCCAGCTTGTTTCTTGAATGATGCAGGTACACTCTTCAAGACTTTGTCTTCGACCCACTGTGGGGCTGTGGGCGGTACACCTGGTAATGGCGGCTGTTGGAGCGGTGCTGAGGTCGGTGGTGTGTCGCGCGGTGGTGGTGGTGGTGGTGCTGGGGTAGAGAGGGTTTTGTATTGGTCCATGAAGATCATGTACATTTGAAGCGTCTCATTGTACCGTTGTACTTTCTCACTGTCGCTTAACCCCGGACTTTGTAAGATCTGTTGCATCTCTTCATCGAGGGTGTTCATCGTCTTCACCGTAGATGGGGTGGGATACAGCGATTGGAAGTTTTGAAGTTGCCGTGGTTCGATGAGGACCATTTTTTTCGTGTGGTTCATTGTCGGCCAATACTAGACCCAACACGGAAGCGGCCGACGGTGCTAAGATGGCCCCGAGAAAGCCGCCTTTCTGTAACATCTTTTTCTTTTGTGTTTGAGAGATTCGCTTCTGGACTAGGGTTCGCAGACCTGTCTTATGCTTGGACAACTTGGTCTTCTGAGCCGGAGTCAGTGATACGTTGCCTTCTAACAGGTTGTACCCGAAAGAGAGAGAGAGAGAGAATTAAGATTTAACGTCGAGGTTGTACCCGATCTCGCACAGACAGCGTACAAGGTCAGGGTCTGTTACAATGGTTCGGGCCAACTCGGGTGGGGCCGTCTTCAATACACGGAGCGTCGGGGTTTGCTTCCGTACTTGCGCAGACATCATGTACAACTAATGCTAGAACCAACAACCCTGCCAATTTTATCCTTTTGCGGGCTACCTCCTGAATATTCTTTCACTTCAGAGACAAAGTCAAACACGATGTTGTATTAATTCTTTTTTTTTATCCCCAGCATCAAACACACACCGCAGCTGGGGAAGCCACTGTGGGTCTGTTTACATCATTTTTGCATGTACACGTGGTGGGTGTCTCCGGGAAAGATACCGGTCCGTAGTCGAAGGGGATCGGGGGTGGCTTGCTTGAGGTCGAAGAGCATATACCCGTGCTGAGGGGTTGTAGCGTCTTTAAAAGCTTCCAACGCAAACGGCGTGCGACAGGAGTACATCTGCCTCGCCAGGTGCAGCAGTTGAGTGGTATCTCTCGGGGTTTTGACGACCACCAGGTAGTGGGCATTTGAGCTGATGTTCCGATGTTCTTTGTTTTTACTGAACAGATTCTGCACAATGTAGATGATGCTGAGCCGTCGATGATGGCTGCCCTTGGTAAAGAGTTGTGTGACCCGCGCATCCGTCTCCACCATGAGATCATCCAGAACCACCAAGGTGTCCGGTTCCAAATCGACCAAGTTGTGTATCCCTTCCACGAACGTGATGTGGGGCATTACTGCATACGCTGCCTGCCATTCTACGTAACACCGCACGATTCGGGCAATGGGTCGGGTAATAATGTTGTCGGCGTGTTGAAGGAGCTTCCTGACGAAGTGCGTCTTGCCGGAACCCGTCAGTCCTGTGAAGACGCAAGTGAAGGGATGTTGCCACCGGGGATCCATGGTTGGAGGTGTATCGCTGTCTTGGTAACACGCTCTTGTAAATTTGGTACGAGTGAACTGGGGTGGTGGTGGGTACAACAACGTCGGTCGCCGTTGTCGATGGGCGTTCACTGTGAGTGATGAAATCCGGTGGGTTTTCAGACGTAGTGATTGTACTTGGTATAGAGCTCGGTATGGACTGTATACTCGATGTAGAGCTCGATGTGGCTTGTACACGTGGTGTGGTGGTGGTGATGACCGATCACGGGGTTGACTGGTGTAGAGAAGGTCTGTAGACTGGTTTGACTGCCACTCACAGCTGGTGTTCTAGGTTGATTAAGTAGACTGCTGAGATAGGCTACGTCGTAAAACACACCTCCGTACAACACATCCAGCAGGGTTAGCAATGTCACCACAAAGCCGACTTGCGCTTTGCGCGTTTTGGGAGACGCTGTGTTCAGAGATGGCTGTTGTTTGTCCATATCACCGTGTTCATGGTCGAACGTGGAATGAAGGATGACGGTAGTGGTGTCTGACTTTATATTCGTTTCACCTGGCTGGCCGCGACCCAGGAATTGAAGGAACTGGGCCAGCCTTTTCATTTGACAACATGAAACAGCTTGCCACGTCGACGTACCGGTTTCAAAACCTGCTCAACCGTGTAGTAGTCTTGCTTTGTTTTCACGACAGGTTGTAAGTCCGTCTCGTAAAACGTGCCTTGCAGTGTTTTCCCTTGAAAATCTTCCAGTTCATAGACTCGCGGCTGTCGGGGTAGGCGCCATTTAATCAGAAAGTGCTCATCGCTCCAGTTGGGTAAGTAACTTTTCTCAAATTGATCTTTGACTTTACTGATCCGTACAGGGTCCCCGACCTTGAACACCTCCTTCGGTGTTCGCTGCGATTGCCTGGGGTACAAGACACGCCGGACTTGGGCTTCATTGCGTTGGGTCACGGTAATGAAGGCTCTCTGTATACTCCAGTGATAGGCACGATTGTAACCACTCACAAGTTTCGGGAGAACATCGATGTATCTTGTATTCTTATGGGTGAAATATTTATACATGCGGCCTTTGAATGTCCTGTTGAACCTTCCCACAACGTAAGCCTTGGCCTCGTTGTAGGTGTGAAAGAAAAAGACCTTCTGGGTTTTCAGAAACTGTTGGAACGGTCTGTTGAGGAATTCCGTGCCTTCGTCGGTTTGCAAATACAAGGGTTTGCGCTCGGTCTTGAAGATGTCCTTGAACGCCGCTATGAGATTCGCCCCCGTTTTCGTTCGGATGGATACCACCCACTCATACTTCGAGAGGATATCGATGCACGTCAAGATATACCGATTCTCATCGTTGTGTTTGGCAAAGGCGCTCATATGGACCAAATCCGCTTGCTACTGGGCATCTATAACACCCACGATGGCCCGGTTCCGTAGAAAATGGCGTCGGACAGATCGATGTAAGGTATAGGTGTCTTGGGTTTTTTCAACCAATCTCGAACTTGGGCACGTTGTATCCCCTGGGGTTTGGCCGCTCGATAGAGAGCTGACAATGCACTATAGGCCGCCGGACTGTCGAGACTAGTATAAGTTATCCAACACCTTCTCCCAGCTCTTCATGGTGACAAATGATGATGGACCCTGGCTCTATGGTTTATTTATAACGGGTATATCTTGCGCCGGAGTTTCTTTCTGATTTTCTTCGTTGGCTTCTGCAAGCACATTGTCCATGGAAAATGATCAGTCCAACTCGTCTGATGACCGCTCTTCCTCGGACCGCACTTGATCCACATCTGCCACATCTGCCACGGCATCTTCCAATGCATACCATAGAACGGGGTGAAGGGTAAAATGCACTGTACCCCCATCTAGCCGAGCCAATTGAGCAGAGAAGGGGCCGCGTCGGAGGTACACATCGTGACACAAGTGGATCAGGTCGCCGCCCAGTTCACCAGACAACACCCGTTTGAATTTGGTCTAGCCCTCCTGGGACAGACGAATGTTAGCCGGGCACGGTTGTCTCCCACCTCCTCCATGATATCGACCTTATCCGCATAGACGTGCAGGAAGACCTCGGGTGTCAAGCTAAGAAACGCCCGTATTATATGCTCCGTCATGGTCAGTACGTGAATGGTACAAGATTTGACTGTCTCTCGTATTTATAGGGACAACCCCGTGAGATCAAAGGATCGGGTGGTCATGTCACTGGGCTGACAGTATAGCCGGATAATCAATGGCATCGTCGTTTGCGTCCGCTTCATGCTAGGTTTGGTAATGTGTTCATTGGGTTCTGCCGCCGCTTCACTCAGACCACGAGCCCATCCCAACCGAACAGCTGACCGTTCGTCTGGTGTAAACAGTTGGCCCACAATAGGCACCAGTTTCTAGAAGGCTGTCCACAGATCGGGGCCTAGGGTGAAGCCTCGCGTAGGGTCCTGGTAACGGCCCAGGCGTGGGAAGAAGGGTCCACGGTGTACGTAAATGACATTGTCTATGTGGATGAGGTTCCCATCGAGTTCACCGCTCAACACGAGTTTTGGTCCAGCCGTCACGGTGTGGCGTAACGGTATTCGATACGGTCTCAGCGCGCGACCAGCAAACATCTCCACGGTCTTCAACGATGGTGAAAAAGCAATTGCTCATAGGTAAGCATTTTTCTGGACCCTACCATGGCTGGGATAACTTTAGTATCAAGATCATAGACGTCGTCTATCTATCTACCGAGGATTCCCCCTTTGGACTTGAGAGAAAAATCCGAGAGCGGGAATTATTCTGGATGCTAAAACTTGGGTCAGTGTTTCCGTATGGTTTAAATGATAATGTCAGTGGGCTCGGCAATGCTACAAACCGCCGTTCAAATATATCCAACATTACCCAGCTATTTAAAGCTCATCAACGGACACATCGCAGCCATGGTTGGCGTAAGTTTAATAGTTCGATGATTCACGATCATATCACTTTAAATTACCTAGTGAGTTTAACTAACACACCCAATAGTATACATAGCTTACGTATAGCTCTGTATGCGTTACCTCTGAAAGCTTTAGATCATATAGCCAGAGATATACAAAAATCTGCGTCTTCAGGAAATATAATACCACCCAAAATCACTAAAGTATGTCAAGATATAGCGTTTTTCGGTTGTATCGTCCAGTGAACATAATCGAAACATCTCAAGATTGGCTTTTCTTGAAACTCAACTACTTAGATAAAGAGCTGGACATTATTAATTTACCTCGCATCCTGAATGATCCAGAGGTACGCAACGCTGTACCAAACTATTTCAAGTTCACAGAACCTCCTTGCATTTCATATAAGTATACTAAATCTATAGCCATCAAAATATTCAATTACTCTGATGCCGTCAAGGATTTTGACTGAAACTTATACACGTCATGAGGCTATAGTTGTGATTGTGAAACGTCGAGCTTTATCTATACACCATGCAAACATATTGTGACTGGTGACCTTGATGTGGTGAGTGATAAGGACCTAAAATTACTCCTGATGAAAGGACCTAAATATCGAGAGAAGAGAAGAATAAATCTGAAGGCCGACCAGAAGATAGTCCTGTCTGCATTGGAACATTACGTTATTGATTGGTCTAAGCGAGAAAAAGTTGAACCTACAGTACTCGCTGATTGGCTGGACCTCACCAAGAGCAAGGTCGTTGAAACAATCTGCCATATTGACAGAAGCACTCTTCCTCAAGCAAAACTGAGTACTGAGAAACCTCAATTTGCAAGAAGTTCTACCAAATCTCCAGAGTAAATTCGTCGTAGTCCCAGCAGACAAAGCTCCCAATAATATAATATTCATATGTAAATATTACTATTACCAGGTGCTGGACGTATCATCATCAAATACGTCTACTTACTCCCAAACTGCATTTACTCTGGAAGATTTATTTAACAATCACAAAACGTTTCTCAGGGAAAGAGGTATTGGTCTTCCAACCATTCATAACGACATACCTAAAGTATACTGGACTCCCAAAATGCATAAATCACCATACAAAGCTAGATTCATAGCTGGTTCTAGAAGCTGCACCATCAAGCGTCTTTCAACACTATTGACAAGGGCCCTTCAGGAGGTGAAAGCATTTTGGGAAAGGTATTGCACCACTATTTCTAAGAACTCCGGCGTTGAATGTATGTGGATATTGAAAAACTCAAAATGTCTTAAGGAAGAACTTGATGCTAAAGGTCACATACCGTACAGACATGTATCCACATGGGATTTCTCGACTCTCTATGCTACATTCATTAATAGTATCTGTGTTCAAGAAAACTGATCGCAGATATATTAATGTCGGAAGCCATAAAGCATTCTTTAGCTCTACTACATACAAGAGATATCATTCATGGGATGTTTCTTCGATTATAGAGTTGCTTCAATTTCTCATTGAAAATATCTATGTGAAATTTGGCAACACAATATATCAGCAGCATATAGGTATTCCAATGGATACTAATTGTGAACCTCTTTTGGCAGACCTGTATCTGTTCTCTTATGAATATGACTATATGCAGGCGCTTTCAAAAACCGATCCATTAAAAGCCCGTTCCTTCTCATTCATCAAACGCTATATAGATGATCTTCTCGCTGTGGATAATCGCTATATAAATGACGCAGCGAAGGATATATATCCACCTTCACTGGATTTGAAGGAAACTATAGATAGCCCTACAGGCACCTCATATTTAGATCTTTATCTCTACAAAAATGAAGCGAGCATTCTCTCTCGTCGACTTTATGACAAAAGAGATGATTACTATTTCCACATCGTAAACTATCCCTTTCTGGATAGTAATATTCCAGTGGGACCTTCATATGGCGTATACATATCTCGCCTAGTAGCATTTGCTAGATCCTGTGTTAAATGTGACGTTTTTAATCAACGTCACAAAACATTGCTGCAGAAACTTATAAAACATGGCTATTCCAACAAGCGCCTCCACTCAAAGTTTCTCAAATTTGGCGATACATATCGCATGCTGATAGCAAAATACGAGCGTAGCGTGCTAGATCTATGGCGTTACGTTTCGTATCACTCCGGTGATAGGCACGATTGTAACCACTCACAAGTTTCGGGAGAACATCGATGTATCGTCTTGTATTCTTATGGGTGAAATATTTACACATGCGGCCTTTGAATGTCCTGTTGAACCTTCCCACAACGGAAGCCTTGGTCTCGTTGTAGGTGTGAAAGAAAAAGACCTTCTGGGTTTTCAGAAACTGTTGGAACGGTCTGTTGAGGAATTCCGTGCCTTCGTCGGTCTGCAAATACAAGGGTTTGCGCTCGGTCTTGAAGATGTCCTTGAACGCCGCTATGAGATTCGCCCCCGTTTTCGTTCGGATGGATACCACTCACTCATACTTCGACAGGATATCGATGCACGTCAAGATATACCGATTCCCATCGTTGTGTTTGGCAAAGGCGCTCATATCGACCAAATCCGCTTGCTACTGGGCATCTATAACACCCACGATGGCCCGGTTCCGTAGAAAATGGCGTCGGACAGATCGATGTAAGGTATAGGTGTCTTGGGTTTTTTAACCAATCTCGAACTTGGGCACGTTGTATCCCCTGGGGTTTGGCCGCTCGATAGAGAGCTGACAATGCACTATAGGCCGCCGGACTGTCGGGACTAGTATAAGTTATCCAACACCTTCTCCCAGCTTTTCATGGTACCAAATGATGATGGACCCTGGCTCTATGGTTTATTTATAACGGGTATATCTTGGGCCGGAGTTTCTTTCTGATTTTCTTCGTTGGCTTCTGCAAGCACATTGTCCATGGTAAATGATCAGTCCAACTCGTCTGATGACCGCTCTTCCTCGGACCGCACTTGACCCACATCTGCCACATCTGCCACGGCATCTTCCAATGCATACCATAGAACGGGGTGATGGGTAAAATGCACAGTACCCACCGCGTCGGAGGTACACATCGTGACACAAGTGGATCAGGTCGCCGTCCAGTTCACCAGACAACACCCGTTTGAATTTGGTCTAGCCGTCCTGGGACAGACGAATGTTAGCCGGGCACGGTTGTCTCCCACCTCCTCCATGATATCGACCTTATCCGCATAGACGTGCAGGAAGACCTCAGGTGTCAAGCTAAGAAACGCCCGTATTATATGCTCCGTCATGGTCAGCACGTGAATGGTACAAGATTGACTGTCTCTCGTATTTATAGGGACAACCCCGTGAGACCAAAGGATCGGGTGGTCATGTCACTGGGCTGACAGTATAGCCGGATAATCAATGGCATCGTCGTTTGCCTCCGCTTCATGCTAGGTTTGGTAATGTGTTCATTGGGTTCTGCCGCCGCTTCACTCAGACCACGAGCCCACCCCAACCGAACTGCTGACCGTTCGTCTGGTGTAAACAGTTCGCCCACAATAGGCACCAGTTTCTAGAAGGCTGTCCACAGATCGGGGCCTAGGGTGAAGCCTCGCGTAGGGTCCTGGTAACGGCCCAGGCGTGGGAAGAAGGGTCCACGGTGTACGTAAATGACATTGTCTATGTGGATGAGGTTCCCATCGAGTTCACCGCTCAACACGAGTTTTGGTCCAGCCGTCACGGTGTGGCGTAACGGTATTCGATACGGTCTCAGCGCGCGACCAGCAAACATCTCCACGGTCTTCAACGATGGTGAAAAAGCAATTGCTCATAGGTAAGCATTTTTCTGGACCCTACCATGGCTGGGATAACTTTAGTATCAAGATCATAGACGTTGTCTATCTATCTACCGAGGATTCTCCCTTTGGACTTGAGAGGAAAATCCGAGAGCGGGAATTATTCTGGATGCTAAAACTTGGGTCAGTGTTTCCGTATGGTTTAAATGATAATGTCAGTGGGCTCGGCAATGCTACAAACCGCCGTTCAAATATATCCAACATTACCCAGCTATTTAAACCTCATCAACGGACACATCGCAGCCATGGTTGGCGTAAGTTTAATAGTTCGATGATTCACGATCATATCACTTTAAATTACCTAGTGAGTTTAAATAACACACCCAATAGTATACATAGCTTACGTATAGCTCTGTATGCGTTACCTCTGAAAGCTTTAGATCATATAGCCAGAGATATACAAAAATCTGCGTCTTCAGGAAATATAATACCACCCAAAATCACTAAAGTATGTCAAGATATAGCGTTTTTCGGTTGTATCGTCCAGTGAACATAATCGAAACATCTCAAGATTGGCTTTTCTTGAAACTCAACTACTTAGATAAAGGGCTGGACATTATTAATTTACCTCGCATCCTGAATGATCCAGAGGTACGCAACGCTGTACGAAACTATTTCAAGTTCACAGAACCTCCTTGCATTTCATATAAGTATACTAAATCTATAGCCATCAAAATATTCAATTACTCTGATGCTGTCAAGGATTTTGACTGGAACTTATACACGTCATGAGGCTATAGTTGTGATTGTGAAACGTCGAGCTTTATCTATACACCATGCAAACATATTGTGACTGGTGACCTTGATGTGGTGAGTGATAAGGACCTAAAATTACTCCTGATGAAAGGACCTAAATATCGAGAGCAGAGAAGAATAAATCTGAAGGCCGACCAGAAGATAGTCCTGTCTGCATTGGAACATTACGTTATTGATTGGTCTAAGCGAGAAAAAGTTGAACCTACAGTACTCGCTGATTGGCTGGACCTCACCAAGAGCAAGGTCGTTGAAACAATCCGCCATATTGACAGAAGCACTTTTCCTCAAGCAAAACTGAGTACTGAGAAACCTCAATTTGCAAGAAGTTCTACCAAATCTCCAGAGTAAATTCGTCGTAGTCCCAGCAGACAAAGCTCCCAATAATATAATATTCATATGTAAATATTACTATTACCAGGTGCTGGACATATCATCATCAAATACGTCTACTTACTCCCAAACTGCATTTACTCTGGAAGATTTATTTAACAATCACAAAACGTTTCTCAGGGAAAGAGGTATTGGTCTTCCAACCATTCATAACGACATACCTAAAGTATACTGGACTCCCAAAATGCATAAATCACCATACAAAGCTAGATTCATAGCTGGTTCTAGAAGCTGCACCATCAAGCGTCTTTCAACCCTATTGACAAGGGCCCTTCAGGAGGTGAAAGCATTTTGGGAAAGGTATTGCGCCACTATTTCTAAGAACTCCGGCGTTGAATGTATGTGGATATTGAAAAACTCAAAATGTCTTACGGAAGAACTTGATGCTAAAGGTCACATACCGTACAGACATGTATCCACATGGGATTTCTCGACTGTCTATGCTACAATCCCTTATCAGGACCTTATTGACCGTCTAAGTTCATTAATAGTATCTGTGTTCAAGAAAACTGATCGCAGATATATTAATGTCGGAAGCCATAAAGCATTCTTTAGCTCTACTACATACAAGAGATATCATTCATGGGATGTTTCTTCGATTATAGAGTTGCTTCAATTTCTCATTGAAAATATCTATGTGAAATTTGGCAACACAATATATCAGCAGCATATAGGTATTCCAATGGATACTAATTGTGCACCTCTTTTGGCATACCTGTATCTGTTCTCTTATGAATATGACTATATGCAGGCGCTTTCAAAAACCGATCCATTAAAAGCCCGTTCCTTCTCATTCATCAAACGCTATATAGATGATCTTCTCGCTGTGGATAATCGCTATATAAATGACGCAGCGAAGGATATATATCCACCTTCACTGGATTTGAAGGAAACTACAGATAGCCCTACAGGCACCTCATATTTAGATCTTTATCTCTACAAAAATGAAGCGGGCATTCTCTCTCGTCGACTTGATGACGTTTTTAATCAACGTCACAAAACATTGCTGCAGAAACTTATAAAACATGGCTATTCCAACAAGCGCCTCCACTCAAAGTTTCTCAAATTTGGCGATACATATCGCATGCTGATAGCAAAATACGAGCGTAGCGTGCTAGATCTATGGCGTTACGTTTCGTAACTTGTGTCTAATTCCGCTCAACCCGGGGCTAGGGGCCCTATGAACCCATGTACTTCAAGATCCTCGTGGTGTTCATATGAACAGTCACAATCAAAGCGTGACTGAGATACATCATTCTCTAGACGTCGACTTTACCACGATTAATATGGATTAACAATATTGATCTGCGATACGGATTTTATATTTTTGGAACATCATGATGTCTTGCCGCCATCCCTGAAAACTGATGACCGCTTCTCTCTTGCAGGAAACTAGCCTATGTTTATGTATACTATGATTGTCTTTTTGAATTTGGTGCTGGACTACACGCTTGTAATTTATCCTCATAGACGTGTAACCCCACCTGGGGTGTAAGGGGAAGGATAGTTCGTATGACTGATGACATGGTTGACCCAATGACGAATGACGCGCATCCTGACTGACTCTCGTATTTATGGTCAGGTCCCACTGTCATTGCCACAGCGCCAGGATCAATAGGGCAAAGACCATTCTGAGGCCAACGAGCCGTCGCTGGTTCCGGCGTGAGCGCTCGTGGTCCATAGCCCGGGCATCAAAGATGGCTGTCATAGTCCAGTAGTGGTGGGTTATAGCACACATCTCAATCGAGTCCACTCTGTCGAGGACAGCTTCTGTGAACTCTTTCGGGATCTGGCGTCGCCCCTCGTTGTCGTCGCCATCTCCAAACATGGACCGAACCACTGCTCTGTAACCCGTGAGTGAATTAAGCACGGTCGCATCCTGTAAAATGCGAGTCGCATAGGGATGGATGTCCGTCATGGCTCTGCAACCATAGGAATGGGGGTGTGGGATCCAGAGGGACGTGTTTTATAGACCATGTCACACATGCGCGCCTATACGTAGCTCTACGGGTGTAGTCCGTGATACGTACTATTCTGACTGGTTAGTCCAAAAAGAGAGCAACAACAACAACAACAAAGATTACAGGTCAATCCTTTTATTACCCCCTCCATCACAGCACATCCACGTTGAAGGAACCGCTATGGGTGTGTTTACATGCGGATGTGACGTCATAGTGACGTCATTCGCGCGCACACTGAGGTCCCGGATGTACGCACACTCGGCCTCATACTATAATGCTATGACGTGAAATTTACATGCGGATGTGACGTCATAGTGACGTCATTCGCGCGCACACTGAGGACACGGATGTACACACACTCGACCCCATACTATAATGCTATGGCGTGATCTGTGCATTCCATCAGTGCTTCAAGAGGGCGGATAAAGGCTATCTATTGGCCCGGAGAGGGCCGGACATTGCCGGAAGGGGACCTTTGACTTTTTGACCTGGATATGACCTTTGCCCTTTTGACCCGAAATTCACCCGCGCATGCGTGCGGTCGGATAACCCGCGCTCGGCGGGATAACGCGCGCAGGCGTGCAGACGGATAACGCGCGCGCTGCGTGCAGCCGGGTCGGAAAATCCGGACAATACGTCTAAGGTCTAAGGAAAAATTGGAACTCTTCTGTGTTCTCAGGTAGTTTTTTGGTCATTCTGAAAACCGGAAATGACGTCACACACTTGCGCAGACCCAGCAAACCACGTGACCTGCGCAGTAACCTACATGGAAAAATACCGGATGTAAGATGAGTACCCTAATTTTACATGCACCCACCCATGATTTGATAGGCAGACCACGATAAGCCCGGAGACGGATATTAGCCCCCACTGGACATGGTTGATAGGAGTTTTCCCATATTGTAGGGTTAAAGTCCGTCTTCCGCTTTTTACATTTTCGGGGACAAATCCTTATTTTAATACACCCACCCTGCCTCTCTCAGCATGCCCCGGTAAGCCCGGGGACCGATATTAGCCCTTTTGGATAGGGTTGATAGGCGTTTTCCCCTATTGTTGGGGTAAAGTCTGTGTTTCGCTTTTTATATTTCCGGGGACAAATCCTCATTTTACATGTATCCACCCATGACTTGATAGGCAGACCCCGTTAAATCCGGGGGACCGATATTAGCCCTTTGGAATAGGGTTGAAAGGGGTTTCCCCCTATTGTAGGGGTAATGTCCGTGTTCCGCTTTTTATATTTTCTGGGACAAATATTCATTTTACATGCACCCACCCGAATGACTTGCTAGGCAGGCCCCGATAAGCCCAGGGACCGATATTAGCCCTTCTGCATAGGGTTGATAGGGGTTTCCCCGTATTGTAGGGGTAAAGTCCGTGTTCCGCTTTTTATATTTTCGAGACAATTCTTAATTTTACATACACCCACCCATGACTGGATGGCCCTGGAGGAGTGCTTCACTTTGACACCTCACTCGACCCAATCGGTCCACTAGGGGCCCCTCTCGCCCCTGAAGATTGCCGAACATTCCAGATGATTCTCACGAAAACACGCGTATTTGGGACTGTCCGCGGAGGCAGACTGCATCACTGCCAGACCGCATCACCGCGGAGGAATATATGCCCCATAGAAGCCGGACGTGACGTCACCATGGCAACCACTTGCGCAAAAACACCTGCGCAGTCAGATCTCCCTGCTCCCCGTTTTTTGTTTTCTGCGCATGCGCAGTGAGGAGCCAGCGACTTTAAATCACCGCTATATACTACTCATAAATATGTAAAAAATTATAATTTCGCCTTGTAAATAGGACATGCACATCTTCAAACCATAGGTAGTACATGTGTAAAGTTTCATTAAAATAGGAGCAAAATCTTAGGAGGAGTATTCCGGACAAAATTATGTCTGCAGACAGACGCCTCGACGGACAGACGGCCAGACGGACGGACAGACGAACAGGCGCTCCGACGGACAGACGGACAAGCCGATTCCAGTATTCTCCCCCTAACTTCGCTGCGAGGGGTACAATTAATATTTCATGTCACAAATAGGTGATGCAAATCTTCAAACATGTCTACAAAGTTTCAGAACCTTCTGATAAAATAGTAGGAGTACTTGATTACACTAGAAACTTGTCTCGACATGGGAATACATCCTGAAAATGGCCTATAAAAAGTTCCAAACGTCACAAAAATGTCAAAAATTATAATTTCGCCTTGTAAATAGGACATGCACATCTTCAAACCATAGGTAACACATATGTAAAGTTTCATTAAAATAGAAGCAAAATCTTAGTAGTCCAGACAAAATTGTGTCTACAGACAGACGGACAGACAGAAGCTAGGATAGACGGGCAGACGGACAAGCCCATTCCAGTAACCGAGAGCAAGGCTACAGAAAGTACTGGGATTTCAGCATCGCCAGAAAACATTTCATGTTCGTTATATTTATATTCTCGACATGGTCCAAGTATAATGCTCAGATTACGGTGGCATTCTGGTCAATATTATAGTATCTTACTCCAGAAATAGTAGAAAATTTTGGTTTGAAGTTCTGAAATAAAGATCCGCCATGTCTCTTTTGGCACGTGCCTCGTGTGTTTACTCGGCACGGTCTCGGATAATGTACATGTTGTACCTCGTGGCGCACTGCTAGAAATCCATATTGATATCCATGTTGAAAGCACGGTATCACGCCGAAACTCCGAACAGCGCATGTCAGCTGTATGACTTACGCTACCATGGAGATAAGATTTAGACACAGAACCAGGAGAAGCACATCAAATTACAAGAGATCCTTTGGGAGTAGAATCAGGGGAATATCCATTCCATTTGAATATACATCTTATCTCCTGATAAGGGAGAAATACAACGAGGACTATGTGAGTGGAAACATATCCTATAGCATGTGGTGCGCCTCACGTGCGGCGGATCACGGTTTACAGCTGGGAGATGTGAAGTTCTTACACCATTAATGCGCGAGATACCAGGAGTTCGACTGAATAGGCCTAGCAGTCGCGAATGCCTGACAGTCCTTCCGCTTGAGCTACCGTTCAGCCACAAAGTCCTACAAACACTGAGATGGAAAGATTCGAGAGTACGGATTTTACACCCTATAAATTATTTTTATGGACAATAAAATGTTTTATTCTGGGTAAACACTATTAGAATTCACACTAGATTGATAGATAGTGCTGTGAGTGATTAAGGACTTTACGGTAACAGTGACTGATAGCGAGGCTCGACAGGAAGTCGTGTGAGAGACTGGGGGATACTGAGACGGTCGTGACAGCCGGAGAAATGTGCAGTTCATGTATTTTGGTTTAGAATATCATCTGTATTAATTACATCCAGTCGTCGTCTTGTTCTTTGAACTGATATCTTACATTTGGTGGCAGCTGGGAGCTTTGTTCGTCAAGGAACCCTACGGACTCTGAACATTCGAAAACTGGGCAATCGCTCGCGTTGACACGGTCGCGTGGCAGACATTTCATGAACTGGGTGAGTTTATTCGATCATCAACTTGTGTGTCAAGTGAAGAACATTTACATGAACTTATCTGACTGTCTAACTGGGCCAATAACTAACCGTTCGTCGGTCATAAACATTGTGCCTATATTCTTTCCAACTGTGTTTGTCGGGTTGAAAATGAAACTGTTTACATTTCCCTGATTGACCCCGCTGGGCGAGGTGAAGTGAACGTCTGGCGAGAAAGCATTACCGCAAACTCCCAGATAATCCCGCATTCCCCAACGGAAAAACACCATCACCATGAGTTTGGCAGAAAACAAAATGCCCATGTTCGATCCCAAGCAAACATCTTTTGCACAATATATTGAAGATGTTTAAGAGATAAAAGCCTGGGGATTCGAGTGGAATGACGCTAAAAAACTACGTAAATTAGCACTGATTCTGCCACCCGGATGGTGCACCAAAGTATATTGAAGATGTTTAAGAGATAAAAGCCTGGGGATTCGAGTGGAATGACGCTAAAAAACTACGTAAATTAGCACTGATTCTGCCACCCGGATGGTGCACCAAAGTGTTTCGGGACATGAATGCTGAGCATAAACAGTCATACGACTTGCTAAAAAAACAGTTGATCAAGGAATTGGACCGCACAGAGGAAAAGCGAAAATGTGAAGAAGCCTAGCCTACATTCGCCAAAGCTAATAAAGAGTAGCTTTGTGCCCAACGCTTCTCAGAAGGCTTTCGCAGTAGTCGGGTGAAGGATCAACTCAATCTTATTCTGTGCCAAGAGGCGAAATGTGCCAAATTTGATCACTTGGTGGAAGTTGCCAGACGTCTATCGGATTCTGAGGCTACACGAGGCGGTTCCACAATGCAAGAAAAATCGGAATCCGTGTTCCGTGTTCGGTGCACATATTGTCACAAACCAGGTCACAATGAACGCGTATGTCGCAAGAAGAAACGTGAACAAAGCGAACGCGATTCGTCATCGAAAGCTGACACCAAGAAATCCAGCGATTGGACGAAAAATGCCAAATGTTATAATTGTTTTCGACGGGGTCACTTGGCCAAATCGTGCACACAGCCGAAACGCGAGAAGGTTAACGAAATCAACAATGGTAGTACGTGTCCGTCGCGTGAGATAACCATTGGCAATCTAACCATCCAGGCGGTCGTCGATTCTGGCGCGTCTGTGTCCTGTATCAGCAGTTCCTTCCTGCATGATGCCTTCCCGCATGGGGTCACTATAAAGGAATCAACGGCAAATCGGGGCCAGCTTCACAGCCGCTACCTAGCGTTGGCGTCGACGAGACTACTCTCCGTATGGATGGAAGTGCTTTCCCGTGTACATTTCACGTCAGAGAAACCAAAGACGAGATGCTCCTACTTGGATGGGACTTCCTTAGCAGATTTGTGAGTATCACTTTGAAGCCACAGAGCAACGATGTCGAGTTTGGCAGCTTGCTTGTCGGAGATGAAACCCCTTCGGGGTTCGTTCGGTCGGTAAAATCGATAACTGTTCCTCCGCGCTCGCAGCGAATTCTGCGTGTTTCGCTGGCTTCCACTGGGACAGACTCTGTTCAGATGTTTTCACCCACTATTCTACTGGAACGCCATGAGCCGTTTCAAATAAAGTCGGGTTTGATGGTCGCCCGCTGTGTTTCTGCCATTGATGACCCATACGTGGTAGTGATGAATCCGGAGCTTTCGAGCAAGAAAGTGTACCGATGTCAAACAGTCGCGCAAGTTTCGCGAGTACAATCTGACTCTGCTTCTGATTGCGCGATGGACCAACCTATCATGGATAATGAAAACGTGCGTCGTGTTCAACAATCCGCAACGAAATGGAACATTGGCAGTATTCCAGACGAAGCTAATACTCAGTTAGTTAGTCTGCTGAGTAAGTACGAAACAACGGTGTTTCAAGGATTAGGTCGCGCTAAGGATTATCAGTATAACCTGAAACTGAAGAAAGACGCGGATCTCTCCAAAGTGCACAATTATCGCCGTGAACGCTTCAATCCAGCGATCGACAAAGTCATCGAGAACCAGGTCCAATCCATGTTGTCGTCAGGGGTAATCGAACCAACTACTTCTGACGTCATCTCCCCTATCGTGTTGACAAAGAAACGCGGCGGGTCGACGAGATTCTGTCTCGATTTTCGTGCACTAAATCGGCAGAGGACGAGATATTTCCTCTCATGACCCCCACGGAAGCGCTGATGCAGTTAACTCATTCCCGATATTTCTCGGTGATCGACATGTGTTCAGCCTTCAATCAAGTCGACCTCCAGCCAGAATGTAGGCATCTGACAGCATTCCAAACGCGCTCAGGTGTGTACCAATTTTGCCGCTTGTGTTTTGGGCTGAAAGTAGCAACCCCTAGCTTTTCAGTGAATGATGCATCTTCTCCTACGTGGCGTTTCATCCGACAGTGTCATGGTCTACTTAGACGACTGCTGCATCCATACTGATTCTCTGGAAAAACACCTGGCAATTCTTGAGCGCACGCTGCAGCAATTCGAGGACGCAGGACTCACTCTGAAACCAGAAAAGTGTTTCTTCTTTATGGAAGAAGTGAACTACCTCGGATTTCGCATATCCTCGGCGGGAGTTCGTATCGGCGACAAGGGTATAGCTGCGATTCGTGACTATCCGATCCCCAAAACCTGCGATGGGATTAGGTCATTCCTCGGTCTGTGCGCGTACTTCATGAGATTTATTCCGAGCTATTCTGACCTAGTCCTACCCTCGAGTCGGGTAATTGAGACGCAGACGTATAAATGGACGGATGCGATACAGAGAACATTCGAAAAACTTCAACTGGCTCTTACATCGGAACCGCTGCTCAAACATCCGGACTTTAGCCCTGATGCACCAAGATCCATCGTGCAAACCGACGCCAGCGGAACTGGTCTGGCTGGGGTATTGTTGCAAGCTGATGCGAACGGGATAGAACATCCCATCGTCTATGCTTCGAAGAAACTTTCCAAGACGGAACGCAATTACTCCACCATCCACCGCGAGGCACTCGGGATCATTTGGGCTGTGCGCAAGTTCCGCGAATATTTGTACGGTCGGCAATTTCTACTGAGAACGGATCATAGACCTTTGACCTTCATCACAACGTCCACCAAACCCAAACTGGCCCGTTGGAGTTTGGAGCTGGCAGATTACCATTATGAGGTGGAGTATGTGAAAGGATCCGACAATGTCATCAGTGATGTTCTTAGTGGAGCGGCAATATCCCACGATAAAATCGAGCTTCCGGTGCTCGTGCACATCTGTTAGGGCATTTCAGCTCAGCCCGCACACTGGAATTAGCCCGCCTAGTCGACGAAAGATAAGTCTTCGTGATGTACAGGAGTATGTCAGCAAATGTGCCCTCTGCATCGAGGGACCTCGTGCCGTGCCAAAATGGACGTTTGGCGTGACTGACACTGCAACTCGTCCTTGGGAGATGGTCAACTGCGATTTCGTCGGACCACTTCCACGGAGTCCATCTGGAAACGAGTATATATACACCTTCACGGATAATCTCACGCGGTTTGTTATTGCATGGCCTCTCCGCGCCGCCACTATCGTGACAACTCTGAGTGTTCTAGACAGACTCCTTTCATTGTTCGGCCCACCACGTGTGTTACACAGTGATAACGGATCAGTGTTCACCTCGGCTGGCATTGCGAAGTATTGTAAGCAACGGAACATTGGGAACAAATTCACTCCGGTTGCGCGCCCTCAGTCCAACCCCGTGGAATGCGCGCATCGAACTCTGAAGGCGTCGTTGGTCAAAACCGCTAACACAGAGAAAGAGTGGGACACTGTTCTACCTGAGATTGTGACCGCCCACAACGCCGTGCCCAATCGTATTACTGGATTACCCCCAAACTACGCCCTGTTCGGACAATCCAGTCCTGTCACACAGTTATTCCACGATCAGTCGGAGCATGCCCATCTGGAAAGGCAGGAGGAACCCGGCATACAAGAAGTGTGGGACGTTTGTCAAGAGCGCCAAGCGGACGCCAAACAAATCAGACAAGAAAACTCTGATACAGGGTGTGAATCGTTCTTTTGAAATAGGGCAAACGGTAGCCATGAAAGTTCTGTCAGGACCCAAATTCCGTAAGAAACATTTTAACAGAAGATTAAGATCACTAAGATCTATGGAGATTTTCTTAGAGTAGAAAATAATGATCGAGTCAGAAGGCAAACGATAATAGTCAGTAAGGATCTTGTGATCCCTGATACCTCTGAGTAACGGTAACTGTACTTCCTTACTTCATGTTAGAGGGGAGGAAATGTGAGTGATTAAGGACTTTACGGTAACAGTGACTGATAACGAGGCTCGACAGAAAGTCGTGTGAGAGACTGGGGGATACGGAGACAGTCGTGATAGCCGGAGAGCTGTGCAGTTCATGTATTTTGGTTTAGAATATCATCTGTATTAATTACATCCAGTCGTCGTCTTGTTCTTTGAACTGATATCTTACAGTGCTACCCGTGATTTGTGAAGGAATGGTGGTGAATAAAATAACTATTATCTACGGAGCCGTAAAAGTACGGAGCCGTAAAAGTGACATGCAAAAAAAAATTATCTCGGGCCCCAACTTATTATCTCGGGATCCTGTGATATTATCTCGGGGCCCGACTTAATTATCTTGGGCCTCGACTTATTATCTCGGGATCCCGTGATATTATCTCGGTCTCCGACTTATTCTTTTGGGATCTCATGATATTATCTCGGGCCCCGACTTATTACCCGGAATCCCGAAATAATTATCTCGGGACCCGAGATAATTGACCAATAGAATTCAAGATCACAATTTGTGGTTTGGATTGTCCAATATGTAGTCTACAGGCTTATGTACCAAATATTGAGTTTGTGGAAATTTTGGCTCCATTCTTGGTAACAAGGTTAAATTAATTCTAAAAGGAGGATCCCGAGAGTATGCAAGGAATGTAGACGTATTTTTGTGAGTTCTGTGAAATACTCTACCGTGTTCGTCAGGCCTCCGAAAAATAGTTGAATTTCTTGGACAATCGGAAAATCTGGATGAGAAAAATACCGAGAAAGACGTACCAAGAGAAGGGACAAACATGGCGGACAATTTTGAAGAATTCATGCGGAAGTCCGCAAGTGACATTCAATTCTCACTCAACAAAGTGATAAATCAACAACACGACTTTCTCGAAAGGCTGGTTGTCATTGAACGAAATCAAACGAAACTTAGAGAAGGTACATGTATTTCCCATACAGATTTGGACGTGCAATCCTTGAAACAAAACATGAAAACAGATATAGCAGAAGTGAAAAAAAGAGTAAAAAAAAAAGAGAGTATACCTTCTCGAAATTGAAAACAAATGCTTGAAAGAAAGAGTACTTGACCACGAGAGACGTGATCGGTCATTCAATTTGAGATTTGGGGGAATACCAGAGACGGCTGGAGAAAACTGCGTTACGCTGGTGAAAAACATAATCGAAAACGAACTAAAGCTGCCGAAATGCTTTATCGAAAATGTACACAGAACAGGGGAGAAGAGATCAGGACAGAAACGTCACATTATTGCCAGATTTCTAACACGACCAGAGCGACGAGAAGTGATATTGACAGCGAAGTCCGTGCTGAAGGACAGCGATATTTTTTGTTAAAGAGGACCTGATACCCGAAAACAGGAGAAAAAAGAGCCAACTTCGGGACGTAATGAACAAATTCGACAAGCAGGGGAAGAAAGTCAGATTTACAAAAGCGAAACTTTATGTCAACGGTAAGAAGGTGGTGACGAAGGAAAATGACGAGCGAGTTCATGTGACAGTTGTCACGGCAAGTGTACAAGTATATTTGAACGGAAATACTTGTTTTCGACACCGTAGAGCCCTTTAATGAACAGGCGGGATCAGACTGGGTATGTGTGCTTTGTGTTTACCAAATGAAATGACATTTGTCAGTGTATATACAGTTTGTCTTGTGTAAAGTTGGTGGACAGGACTGATCAACAAGTCCAATTTGAGTCACTCGCGGCAATAGACTGTATTTGACACATATATAACATCATACATAACTTCACAAGTACAGCAACAGTTCAGTTGCACCATAGCCGGTTGACATTATCTAATATTTACTATATTTTTGCCAATGCTCTTATGTGTTTTTAGTGAATCTTTGTAGAACAGTAAAGCATGTAGAAAAGTATTTATTCGGCGATATTATATTATTAACCATATTTCAGCTGAAAATGCCAAAATCATTAGCAGGAGAAAAATTAATCTACGTGGAGTAAGAAAAACTGGCGTGTAAAAAAAGGAATGTTGCAATGTTTATCCTTGACCTAAAACAATTCCTAGTTATAAGTTGTTGCTGATATACATGTAAACTAATTACATGCACATATATAACAGCAAATAGAGATGCCCACTATATAAGGACCCCTAGTAATTGGACAACACTGAGTTTAAATTTGGAAGATAAGGCTATTTTCGTGAATTTCATCATGCACAATCATCCCCTCCAGGATCCATGGGTGAAAATAATGCTTACTGCCGCGTGTGGCTCGTAAGTGTGGTCCCCTGTGATACCCCCAGAGACCCCAAAATTCATACAACATCACTTATCACACAGGAGCATACCACGTCAGTCATATGGATCACCTCAGCAGAAAACCTAGTGGCCTGACGAAGAGACCAGCATACGCAGTATGTCCCACCGAGTCGCCTAGATAGCTCAGGCAGACCTCCGCTGTCTGCAGTTGAAGCAGCCACGATTGCAGATAGTTGCTGTCAGTTTTCACCCATGAATCCCTGGCAAGAGGCAACCTGTTCAATCCATGAATTATCATAACAATTAATGATACCAATTCTGGCATAAAGCCATTATCATGAAATTAATCAAGTGGTTTATCTTCTGACGTAGTGTTTTGTTATGCAACTCTATTCTTAAATTCGGGGGCCCTCGGTGGTCGAGTGGTCTAAGGCGCTTCGCTGGTGACCGCTAGCCTCACACCACTTGTAATAAGCAGACGTGAACGATAAGATGGCGGTAAGCTAGCACGCTTTTAATAACGAACCACAATCTGTAGTGGCGCGTACATGAGGGTTACAAGTGGTGGAAGCGTGGCTCATGCATAGTAACATACATTACATCTTCCCTTCTTGGGAGCCTGAACAACTGATGTACCGTGATGCAATTAATTTACCAGTTATGCATTTAAGCTTTAAGATAATTGAATGATATCTCTCGTGAGACAGAACAAAGTTATTTAAAAGAAAACTGTTAACTGCGGAACCGTATGTGTTATAACACGCTGAACACATGAAATGTTTCTCTTTCATTTTACAACAAACTAATCACAGAAAACGTTCCATTTCCACATGTTGTACACAGGAATAGTTTCTCTGTTGGAGATGTTCTATTTACCACATGTCGAGCACAGGAAATGTTTATCACTTACCGATATCCATTCACCACAATTTCGGCACATGAAATGTTTCTCTACTCACATAGGAGTGGGAGTTCATGGGAAGTTTCTTTAGCCACACTTCGAGCACAGGAAAGGTTTCTCGTTAGAACAGAAAATGCAAAGTTACAATATGTCAAACATTTAGTGTCAATGAAATCAATTAAAACTTAACGTAATAGAAGAAGGGGTCAGAGGTTACTAGCACTTGACCCACCGTTGGGACCAGGTCTTTACCACCTGTCCGATTAATAACAATGGTAGTCACTGTACCGGGACGGAGCTCTTACAACTCTACCACTTGAAGTACGTGTTGCTTGATTAGGTAGCTGTTCTACTGCAGGACTGGTAGCACAATCTGATTGGTTAGGTGTTGCAGATTGTGAGTCATCATCAAGTGGTGGCCCTACAATTACCGGGGGATCTTCTTCGGTTTCCAAAAGATGTCTCCTGTTGCGTCTGTAGGTATGTCCATCAGGGGTTGTTACGATGAAGGATCGTGGAGCTTCATGACGTGTCGTCACAACAGCTGGCTCCCACGTCTTGTCTTGTCGGATGCGTACACCATCTCCCAGGTTAATATTGGGCAGATTTTTAGCATTTCGGTCATAATTTCGTTTTTGGATAACCTTCATCTTTTTTAACTGAGCTGGGACGTCACGAACAACTTTCGGACGCAAAACATTTGCTGTCGTTGGTATCTTGGATCTGAGCATCCTACTCATCAACATTTGCGCAGGTGAGGATTGCATGCCGGAAATGGGTGTATTTCGATACTCTAGCAGTGCAATATAGGGATCTTTGCCGTCTTGGTCAGCTTTCTTCATAATGCGTTTCAGTGTTTGTACGGATTTTTCACTCATACCGTTAGACGGAGCATACGTTGGACTTGACGTGACTACTTCAAATCCCCACTCTTCTGCGAATTTCCGGATTTCTCGACTGGCAAAAGGAACATTGTCAGAACACAGGGTCTCTGGGATGCCGTGTCTGGCAAACACTGACTTCAAACTGATGATGACAGACGAAGCTGTTTTGTCTTTCAGAAGACACATCTCTGGATACTTGGAAAAATAGTCGACGATGACCAAGTAATCCCTGTTTTTGAAGTTGTAGAGATCAGTCCCGACCTTCTGCAAGGGGCGCTGTGGCGTTTCATGAAGAATGAGGGGTTCTTTCTGGTTTTTGGATCTGTGCATAGCGCAAGTAGAACATTTGGCCACAAAATTTTGGATGTCACCTGGCATGCCTGGCCAATAAAGTACTTGGCGAGCTCTGGCTTTGCACTTTTCAGCTCCGAGATGGCTCTCATGTATGATTTGCAGCATGTCTTTTCTCAATATCTGTGGTATGATGATTCTTTCACCAAGGAATAGCAAACCATCAGCCTCATGGATTTCATCCTTAACATCCCAGAACTGGCGAATGGTCTGGCCAGCCACATTTCACAGTTGCCTTCAGTGCTTGCATCGTCTCATCACGACCGGTTGCTTCTTTCAGTTCCTGCTTTCTTGAAGAACTGACAGATAAGTTCTCCATCAACGAGTGCACCCGGATTTCAGTTTCATTGCTTTCAGTAGACTAGGCTGTTGTCTCCTTCAAAGCAGCTCTGGACAGTGTATCCGCAATGTATAAGTATTTTCCAGGTACGTAGTTGACACTAATTCGGTATTGCTGTAAGCGGATTAACATCAGCTGTAGTCGGGGTGAAACCTTCTGAATAGGTTTCTCCACGATGCTCACCAATGGCTTATGGTCTGTCTGGACATCAGTCTCCTTTCCGTAGATGTAGTTGTGAAACTTCTGGGTGGAAAACAATATGCTGAGTAACTCTTTCTCTATGTCTGCATAATTTAGCTCTGCTGGGGTCATGGAACGCGATGCATATGCGATAGGGTGTCCTTCCTGTAATAGGCAAGCACCAAGACCTGATTTTGATGCATCTGCTTGTATCGTGATGGACTTGAATGGATCGAAAAATTTGAGGACTGGCTTGCTCATTAGGGTCTGTTTTATTTGTCGTGTATACTGTTCCACTCCCACAGTGCATCTTTCTTCAAGAGATTACGCAGTGGCTCTGTTGTCGCTGATAAATTTGGTATGAACTGTGACAAATAGTTGAGCATGCCCATTAGTCTCCTAACGCCATGTTTGTCTTCTGGCTTTGGCATTCCCGCGATAGCTCGTACCTTTTCTTCATCTGGTTTCAACCCATCTGCTGAAACTACATTCCCTACATATTTCACTTCTGCTACTCGAAGTTGTAGTTTGTTGTGATTGAACTTAACGTTGCAAGCCCGGGCTCTATCCATCACTTTGGTGAGTATGACCCCTTACTGTCCAGAAGTGTCTTTGAAGTAACTTTGAAGTAACTTTAAAGTGTGACCATATTTTAACCTTGAAGTGCAAGGCTCAGAGTCAGAAGTGCGCTTGCAGTGTGGGTATTGTTTTGTAGCAATGCCATATAAGGGCATTGAAGTCACAATGAAGTCACTTGGAAGTACTTTTGAAGTGTGCCTCAAATATGTTAATTGAGTACTGCAAAGGCACTTCATCCACCCTTCCACAGAAGGGTAACCTTCAAAGGCACTTCTGAAGTGCTCTTGAAGTACCTAATTAGCATATATAAGGCACTTCAATATCCTTATATGGCAAGGCACTTCATCCACACTTCTACAGAAGGATACCTTTCATATGCACTTCTGAAGTGCTCTTGAAGTACCTTATTAGTGTCATAGCAAATTCGTGTAATGAAAGGTATGTAGTCACGAGATATTTACTTTCCCGGAAAAGAAGACACAAATATATATTTGAGCACAGAACGTTTTATTTAGATAAAGCACGGGGAGTGAGACAAAACAGTACATCATAAAATATTTACAATAAACCTGGTGGTTCTTAACAAGAAACGTGTAGTTTATATAACCGCTAGCACAAATCCTTGAGATACAGCATAGTACTATGTATGTATTTACATGCAGTCTTTGGTATGAGAATTTATTGCAGTATTAGTATTGTTATTATTCAAGGGTGACAGTCTTCTTATCCAACTTGAAGCAGCAGATCTTTTGAAGGATAGTTTGTTTAGTTGCCCTGAGGTCCACTTGGATGTAATCCAACATTTGCTGAAACCCACCAGTCTGAATTGTGGACTTCTTGACCTGTTGCGAGAAATACATGTATATAATTAAAACCTGATCAGTTGTATATATGGTTCCATACAACATGCAATCCAGTTCTTCTTCTTTTTTTAATACACTCAGGATGATTGAATAGGTTAACTACCATAAAGGGTAAAGAATGAAACACATCCGTACGATTTACAATAGATTGATAAAGATGTCTATTATCCTTTCTTTAGTACTCCATGATATACAACAATGGAGATAAACAGTTTGTGTGACGTTCTAACCAATATACACTATGAAGGTATCAACCACACATCAACCATACCTAGGTGTGCAAATTAAAGTTCCTGTCAGTCGAGTGACTGCTTGAACCGAGTTCCTTGTAGCAGCTGTATTCTGGAATATTAAAGTATATACAATGTATTGAAGTGAAACAATCATGTGAATATTTATAATTTTTCTTTGTTAATTTCTGGTTCAACTAAATCTCCATACAGGTTTTCAAATTACAAATAAATGCTTATTAACTATAACTTGTATTCTTAAATTTTTGAAATGAAATGGTCTCATTTCTCAAGATGTGAGTAGGAACGTACAATTGAAGTATGTGAAGATCCTTAGCTTTGGTATATGAAATATGCAATCAATAGACAAGGAAATTATAGCCTGTTATAATGATTGAAAGTCTAATCATAGCATGATTATACTTTTTCTGATTACAGCTAAAAATAGGTTATGCTAACATTTTATTATCAATATATTTTAAAACATATTTCTTTACCATTTTGTCAACAATTTAGTATGGAAATATTCTCTAATCTTGTGGAAGGAACAAAAATCAAAAAAAATTATAAATCAATAAACAGTTCAAAACAACAAGATAATTTATTTAGAGCTATCATTCCCCCAGCCAGTTAAGCCCCCCACCCTGTTTTGACATGAACAGGAAGTATACAAACAGTTTTGTGATAAAAATATCTCTTCTCAGGGGATTTCCTCCAGGGGCGCATGCCAATCTTCATATGAGGTCCCCAAGCTGACAATTCACACACTCATAACAATACACTGCCTTGATGAACCTGGGTAGATCTGAAAGTGATATTGAGACAGAGATATGGATATTTATTTGTGAAAGCCATGCTATATGATCCATTCAATTTGACTGCAATTATAAGGTGAAGTACATTTCAGCTCAGTTCTTTGCTTATTAAGTTATGAAAACAAGAAGAATTATTGTTATATTTATACTTTACTTACCATATCACTAGCAGCACTCATCACCATCTGCAATACAGTTCTTCAAACCTCCATACTTCTAGCTTCAACATGAACAAATCCATCTGACTTTTGCACTCAGGTCAGCCATTTTTGTTGATGGTGGCGCCCCCGGTGGTCAATTAAATTTTTAAGGGCAGATAACTCCACCCATTTTGATGAGACATTTTAGGAAAGACTATCAGAAACAGAAATTATTATATATATATATATATCTAAACGATTGATAATATTGCAGAGGATAATATAAAGTATTCTTATAATATAATTTTTTGTTACTGACATTATGTTAGAACTGATTCTTTTAAAAATATTTTCCCATTTTGTCCAGTTTTACTATAAAATCATGGGTTTGGACTGATTGTAAAATCTGAATTCAGCAAGATTTAATCATCTAATATGATACTATTTTGATAACACTAATATGTGAGAGACTGATATTATTAATATATTTATTTTATTCAAATGGGAACCCATGGTACAGATTACTGTCAAAGATCAAAAAAGTGTTCACAGTTCTTAGTAATATGTCCGTATAACCACATGTGAATATATTTACACAGTTGCAGCTATTTTGAACTGTGAAGTACAAATCTGATGTTAGTGGTTTCATGAAAATGAGATTTGATGCCGCGGAGTGAAATCAAATCGGCCAAAAGGGATATTCCCAGAGCTAATTCAGATCATTGAAACTTGTATACATGTAGTGCTATAACTACAATAATGTTATGTAATGTTATAATGTTATGTTACTGTAAAAGTTTGTGGGAAAATTCCAATAATCTAGAAATCCTATTGGATTGAATGTTATAGGATTTTTCGGATTTTTTTTAATTTTATAGGATTTTTCAGAATCTTATAGGATTTTTTAGAATCTCATAGGATTTTTTCAGAATCTTACAGGATTTTTCAGAATCTTATAGGATTTTTCAGAATCTTTTTGGATCCTATAAGATATTTTTTTCAAGGCGAAGTCCCTCAAGTTATGCTATAAAACTGACAAAGTCCAAGAAGTGTCTTTGAGGAGTACCTTAGATTATGCTGAACAATAACTAAGTCTCAGAAGTGTCCCTGAAGTCCCCCAAGTTTTGCTGAAGAACTGACAAAGTCCATGAAGTGTCTTTGAGGAGTACCTTGGATTATGCCGAACAATAACCAAGTCTCAGAAGTTTCTCTGAAGTCCCTCAATTGTTTGCTATGAAATTGACAAAGCCCATGAAGTATCTTTGAGGAGTCCCTTGGCTACTGCCTTTTTCTAATGAAGTACCTATGAAGTGTGCCAGTATTTTTCTCTGTTGTTGAAGTGCCTTTTCAGTGTACTCTTCAGAGGCACGTCTAGGCACACTTCACATGAAGTGTGACACTTCTGGACAGTAAGGGACATCATGGGTGTGTTCATCTTCAGCTGCGATGATCATGTCATCGGCGATTATGAAGACACCAGGAATATCTCCAAACGTTCTCTCATTCCTCTTTTGAAACACCTCACTCGCAGAGCAAAGTCCAAAAGGTAAGCGAAGAAACTTGTACCGGCCAAATTCCGAATTGAATGTGCAAAGGTCAGAGCTAGGTTCGTCAAGTTTCACTTGCCAGTAACCGTTTCTCTCATCTAATATGAAAAAAAACGACTTTCCACTGAGACGACTTATCGGAGGTAGGTATGTGGTGGTGTTCCCGTTTCACGGCTCTATTGAGATATTTTGGATCCAAACACAGACGGAGGGTGTGATCTTTGTTTTCCACAATAACAAGGCTATTTACCCAGTCCGTTGGATGGTCTACTTTGGCCACAACTCTATCTTGTTCAAGTTTGTCTAGTGTCTCTTTGAGTCGCGAATGCAGGCTATGGGGAACCTTGCGCGGTGGATGAATGACAGTCTTGGCATCATCTTTCAACTCGATATGGTAAGTACCTTCAAATTCTCCCAGACCGTGAAACACATCCTTGTATTTGAAGAGGAGCTCATCTTGTGTGATCAGTTTTTGTGGTCTCGAGCTAGGGGTGATGGTGTCGAGTCTTTTCACCAGCTGCAACTGTTCACATGCTTCAAGTCCTAGTATTGGAGGTGATTTTGCATCGACAACATAGAAATTCAGTTTGTGCAGTGAGAATGGTGTACCACGTGTCACATGTAGTTTGACTTTACCTGCTGGTTTCATTTGAAAACCACCATATGCAGTAAGAATGGTACCAGTCTTAGTGAGTGTGGGCCTAGTTTTCAGTTTATTGTAGATTTCTATTGGAAGAATATTGGCTTGGGCTCCTGTATCTAATTTCATTTGGACTTCAATGCCCTGTAGTTGTATGGTGGAATACCAGGTTTTCGTGGTGATATCCCTATCTTCCTTATCTACTTGACCTACTTGTAAGGTTATGGTACCGACAAACAGTTCATCTGAGCTTGAGGCATCATCATAGTCTTCTAATTCTGAGACAGCATGCACTTTTGTCCGACGCGTTTGACCTGATCGACACTGAGAAGAAAAATGATTTCTGTATTTGCATTTCTGAGAGGTTTTACCATACGCTGGGCATTTTCTAATGGCGTGACTTGTGCCACATCTCCTGCATGCATATGTTTCAGACTTGTCTGTACCCCTATCAGTGAAATTTGTTTTATTTTGGGGCCTTGACTGCCGAATAGTGTGCACCGGCTTTTCATCTTTCTCTTTCATAACTTGAATCTGGCTTTTACTAACCTCAGCTGCCCTGCAGATTTCGATCGCCTTTTCTAGGCTCATATCAGGTGAATCTAAGAGTAAACGCTCTTTCAGTCTAATATCTCGGACGCCAAAGACAATTTTGTCTCGAATCAGGCTCTCTCTTTGATTTCCGAATGTTGTGGCGCGTTTCTTTAATTCGGTAACGAACTGATCAATCGGTTCACCGTCACTTTGGTTGTAGTCCCAAAATTTATATCTTTCAAATACAGTGTTCTTTCTATGGTTACAGTATTGCTCAATTTTGAGTTCGGTAGTGTTTAGAGATTCTGGGTATTCTCCATCGGCGTAAACAAAAGTGTTATATACCTTTAATGCTTCCGCTCCTATGCTGTGTAGAAAAATGGCGATTTTCCGGTCCTCTGTTTTTCCGGAGGCTCCAGCTGCAAGTAGGTACAGTTTAAGTTTTGGAGCCAACATTTCCAGTTTTCAGCCACGTTCCCTTCCAACGAGAGTTCGGGTGGAGGTTTGATTTGTTCCATTTTGAGTCCAAAAATATCCAAATTTCTGACACCATGTAATAAGCAGACGTGAACGATAAGATGGCGGTAAGCTAGCACGCTTTCAATAACGAACCACAATCTGTAGTGGCGCGTACATGAGGGTTACAAGTGGTGGATGCGTGGCTCATGCATAGTAACATACATTACACCACTGAACCGGCAAGGGTTCGAGCCCAGCTGGTCCATGTGGGAAAGTTCGTCAGTTACTTGCCAAAGGGCGGTGGTTCTCTCCGGGTTCTCCGGCTTCCTCCACCAACCAAACTGACTGTCACCATATGAGTGAAACAAACTTGAGTGTGACATTAAGCCAAAACTCCCTCCTCCCTCCTATTCTTAAATTCACTTAACAGACTCGATACTAGACAGTAAACTACACAAACAAGAGTTCACAAGTTATTAACCGCATTATCTTGTTATTTTCTCTAGAATATCTGGATGTGATATGAACTACCATGAAATGAACTGCCATAAGATATTATCTCTGAAGTATTCTGATATTTATTACTCCAGTTGGTTATGAAAAGCTGCAACTCACTGTATATTTGTGACCTGAAAGGAACCAGCTATCAGCGTCAGTCCGCTTTCCACTTCTACGACACATCAACTTTTGCATTTACAAACAGTGTTTAACGCGCGCTAGTTGTTGTTGTTGTTGTTCCGGACGTCCCTCCTTTCAGACTAGGATCACCCTCTTACAGAGGTATTTAGAAGCTTGCAGTAACCCCGCCGCTTACTAGGGTGGTCGAGACAGGGTCAGTAGCAGTCGAGGTCCCGTGTTGTGCAGGCTGTGCAGTAACTTATTTACAGTGCATTGACACCTCCTGACTGTACATATAGACCCGTCTCTTTTTCTGACCAGGTGTGTGCGATGTACTACTGTGAGTGGATTTATATAGCGGTCACTGAAAGACACCCAGGTACTTTATTCCCCAAGTGCCTCCGCTGGCGAAGGTCTAGCGTAGCAACTAGTTCCACCATCAGTCCATATTACCCTGGACACCGAATCAGCCCAGCGCCTTGTGAATAGGCGAGTAAATATGTAAGCGGTCACTGGCGAGGCGCGAACCCACGCCAGCTGTAGCATTCCGGGTCAGAGTCAGACACTCCAACCATTCGGCGACGACACGCTCGATTACATAGTTACATTCGGTGTTGCGGCGCGCTCCAATCATCTGTGACACTGACGGTCAGAAAAACAGAACAATAATACAAGTATTCCCAGGAAGCTGTAAGAATGGCCTGAAACCTGCAGTAGTCAGCATTATCACCATAAAGGCAGAGAGAAATACCTGGACGCTTCAAATTAATGGGAAAGGAGGGTAGGTGTTTAATTTTGCTTTACAAAACTCTGCTGTGATTATGCCAAATTATATTTTGGGGAAATGTCTTTTTGGGGGAGGGGGGGGGGGATGTTACATTATTATCAGCGGAAAAGCCACGACCCCCATACATCTTCTATACTGATTACGAGTGAAAAATATCATTGATACGAAATTAGAGACAACATTTTTTTTTCGAGCAGTCCAAGTAAATTTTTAGGACTGAGAATGATATTTTGTTATATCAAGTTTTCAGCAGTATGGACAAAGGTACAATTTAATTAAATCGATTTATTATCTCAGGTGTAGGTATTAGATTTTTTTCATAAAACAGAATACCCCCGGTACAGCATGCACCCGGGGCAGACTGGGACACTTTTGCCGGGGCACACTGGGACAATAGTAATCAAATGGTAAATTTACTCTCATCCTAAAATGCTATTAAAGTACATGTTTTATTTTGTTTCCTAGATACTTAGTAATGGCTAATCCTAACAGATGTGATGAGCTTTACTAACACTTTCAAAGTCAAATGCTTTCATTGGCATGAGAATCACACAGAATATTGTCCTCCTCAAATTTGGCGTCTGGGAAATATTTTATGTTAAAGCAGGGGTCTAAAATTGCAACTAACTTAACCATCGCTGTTGAATCTTCTAAACTCCTATAAAACATATTAGTATATACTTGATATAAAACTCCCGTGTCATATTAAAGTACACAAAATGGCCCACAGCCAGTGCCAGAAAAATATCGCTTTTCTTTGGGGACTCAAAAACATAACTCATGTTCAAATTTATTTAAAGAAAAATACTGCAATGTGAAGTACGGGGTCTGTGTGGGTAATATATTTCATTTTGAAGCATGTTAATGTAAACATCGATGTGTCATCTGCTTTCGAGCAGGTGTCATTTTGGCAAGAATTTCTCAGTGGGTACAAGCGATGCAGGATTACAACCATTTGAAAAATATAAAACGTGAACCAAAAAAGGTGAAAATTAACTGGAGAGATTAGGGATTATTGCTGCCAAATTTTGAATTTTTTGTTGAACCGGATAATAGAGAAATCTCCATTGAAACAGAAGTATTAGTTTTATGGATCAAATTTAACAAGAAAGAGACACAGGAAAGAATATCCGGGTCGAGCTATTTTCAAAATAATGACTTCTTGTGAACCGATTCATACAAAATTTCAATCTAATTAAAATTAAATCCTAACTGCTTCCCCATTTGGATATGTCGCTTGCAGGATCTAACCGGCTTGCAGTAACGCGCGTGTTGACCAATCCCGAGAGGTTTTCATAGTGCTTTGAAGGGAACGTAATGACAAGTGCTTTCTGGTCGGCTCAGCCGAAGCACACGCCAAGCTGTGGGGGGAATCTTCTGATGTTGCCGCCCTCCCGCCAGGTTGGCGCCATAATGCGGGGTAGAATTATGGAATTGTCCTTGGCGTAACATTGAGTTAACGCAGAGTCCATGAACCTATCCCCCCTGCCCGACTCAAGTAAAGTAGTTAAAATGCGGTCGTGATGTCATAAGACTATTAAATATTCATGAGCTGGGCGCTCCGAACACAAAATTCAGTTGAAATCAATAAGATCCTACATAGCGACATATACGATTGGGGAGCATTGATAGGATATTAATTTATTAAGATTGACAAAATTTATAGTATTGAAAAGCTGAAAGAATTGTATTCAAATTGATGTGAAGGTGCAGCACCTAGGAAACCAATTGTGCTTTATAACCCCCTCGGAGGCAAATCCATAGTAATTTCATGGAGCTTTTTAATGATTGACACAGTCCAAGAATATGAAAGGTTCTCAGTATTGTCTATTTAACTGATTGATTATCATGATTTGATCAGGTCAGTTCCAAGATGTCAACATAATAGAATATACGTAGAAAGTTCTAGAAATTTAAAATTTACATGATTTTATCAGAGATTTTGTAAAGACCGAAATATTCAAATTGCATTGAAATATAGACTCCCTACCATTCAGAAGGAACTCTTCAATTATAATTTTCTTTCACAATGTACATATATTAATTGAGAGTCAAGATGTCATATGTTCATATCCCATGACTTTAAAGTTTCAGTGGTTCAACCCTAACACAGCCTGCAACTTAGCATGACAATAATGGTCTGCTGTCAACGTCAGTCATTTTGTGAACTTCAGTATGGCACGTGAGTGTATTTTGATTATTGTCCCACCGCACCCCAGTGGATGTCCCAGTGCACCCATATCCGGAGTAAACTGGACATTTTTTTTTAAAATGAATTCTGGAGTAAAGTATAACAGATATTTCAGAATTTTTTGTATGATTATGTCATACTAAGTATTAGTTATAACTAGAGCCTAGAAGGCTACTCTACAGGACAGTAATGGCAGAGATTTTTGCAAAAAGGTGAAAAATGTCCCAGTGTACCCCACTCTTCCCGATTTGAAATATTAACTCAATATTTATGACTAACAAATAATAAAAAATAATAGTTAAAATAATCAATAATAATGGAATATAACAAATTATATTTTTTAAATCTTTAATTTCATGTATTTTGGTTTAGAATATCATCTGTATTAATTACATCCAGTCGTCGTCTTGTTCTTTGAACTGATATCTTACAGTGCTACCCGTGATTTGTGAAGGAATGGTGGTGAATAAAATAACTGATATCTACGGAGCCGTAAAAGTACGGAGCCGTAAAAGTATGGAGCCGTAAAAGTGACATGGGCCCCAACGTATTAGATCTCGGGATCCTGTGATATTATCTCGGGGCCCGACTTAATTATCTTGGGCCTCGACTTATTATCTCGGGATCCCGTGATATTATCTCGGTCTCAGACTTATTCTTTTGGGATCCCATGATATTATCTCGGGCCCCGACTTATTATCCGGAATCCCGAAATAATTATCTCGGGACCCGAGATAATTGACCAATAGAATTCAAGATCACAATTTGTGGTTTGGATTGTCCAATATGTAGTCTACAGGCTTATGTACCAAATATTGAGTTTGTGGAAATTTTGGCTCCATTCTTGGTAACAAAGTTAAATTAATTCTAAAAGGAGGATCCCGAGAGTATGCAAGGAGTGTAAACGTATTTTGTGAGTTCTGTGAAAGACTTTTCAAAGTCTACCGTGTTCGTCAGGCCTCCGAAAAATAGTTGCATTTCTTGGACAATCGGAAAATCTGGATGAGAAAAATACCGAGAAAGACGTACCGAGAGAAGGGACAAACATGGCGGACAATTTTGAAGAATTCATGCGGAAGTCCGTAAGTGACATTCAATTCTCACTCAACAAAGTGATAAATCAACAACACGACTTTCTCGAAAGGCTGGTTGTCGTTGAACGACATCAAAAGAAACTTAGAGAAGGTACATGTATTTCCCATACAGATTTGGACGTGCAATCCTTGAAACAAAATGTCGTAGAGATGTGTCCCGACTAGCAACACATTCTGCGATAGATAGTTAAATATCCCCCGTTAAAATTGTCCCTCCACCGCCCGAATAAACGTCCTATCTCTCTCAGTCTCAAGCCCTATCTGACGATATCAGAGCATGCACGAAGATTGCCGAAGTTCTAGCTTCGGGCCTAAACCGGTTTAGAGTAGTTATGCCCGGATGAGGCAATCTCCTGGCATGTACGATTTATTTCGAGGTAACAGGGCTAGCAGTTTGGATCATAAACCTATCTCTGCAACACCCCTCCCCGTTTTCTTTTTGGCGAAGATCTTACCTCGCCCTGATAGAACCCTTCCCTATCCCAGGCAACCGCCTTTCCAGCCCTGACAACAATTACTAAAATACGAGACAAAGACGTGAATTCTCCATGTTATATCACATGTGTCAAAATGCGTAACTTGCAGTGTACAAAAGTACACTGCTCTCTAAAAGCACCCAACTTCAATAAAATGGTAACCATCCCACTAGTCCAGTCTCATTACCAGACTGTCTATAATTACACCCAAACCCACTAAAAATCTCACCCAAATGGCCAGCCTCATGGGACTGATCACTTTATTTCTCAGAAATATAATCCGCAGGCCAGCCTACCAGCTCTACAGCCCAATAAATATAATCAGCCGCATGGGACTGCTCACCTTCATTCTTAAAACTATAATCCGCAGGCCAGCCTACCAGCTACATGGCCACACTAAACACCAGAACATCATACAATCCACGACTGGAACAAGCCTCTAATCTAATAGCCGGCCAGACTATAAATTGGGCTCCCCATTCTCTCTCCCCTAATAATTTCAAGGCTCGTCTTCACCAGCGGCCAACACTTTCTAGTAGAGAGGGAACCCACAGGGACGAATGTACGAGGAGCCAGCAGTCTGCGTGCACTCAGACATAATGACCCCCACACCCGCCCCAGCAAACGGCTACCTCACCAGAGAGAATATCTATAGAGGGAGAACATAACCATAATTGCTACACCTCCACACAAAAAGAAATCATTGAGCTCATAACTAGACGAGGGTCGAGACTATAATCAAATAATGACGCATTTATTCACTCCCCGAGTGGTGGCTATCCTGCCCCACCGGATTCACCATAAATCATAACGCGTACTACAAAATTTCGGATAGACAACTCTCACCAGGGCTTCATGGCGAAGACATGGCTGAAGAGGCACGTCTACCTCAACCCCAGGTCTCCGACATGGCTATCCGCACTGCATATTATCTAACTATATCTCCTCCATGTCACTCCATATGTTAAACTTCACCACACATAGACTTTCACGAACATACCACACAGCACAACACACACAGAAAAACCCACAAAGAAGACAATTATATAAAATGTCAACAGGCTTCACATAGAAATGCCATTAACGCATAAATCTGCATCACAGTCTTCATACACAGAAATTCTCTAACCATACAGCAACTATCGAACCCATGCGTCTAGCACCCGGTTCCCTCACATAGAATACTCAAACACTTAGTTCATCACAACACATCAAATTCTCCCATAACTGACTACAAGTACAACGCCGCAGCGCAAATCAAAATTTTCGAACAACATCCAACTCCCGAATACACACCAGAGTTTCTCCCATATTACACGTGCGACGCCGCAGCACAAACCAATGTTTTCTACACACTACACGTACAGCGCCACAACACAAACCAGTGCTCAAGACACACCGCAGTTCTCCACACACTACACGTACAACGCCACAACGTAAGCCAGTGTTCAACACACACCAGGGTTCTCTACACACTACACATACAATGCCACAACATAAACCAGTGTTCGACGCACACCGGAGTTCACACGCTACACGTACAACGCCGCAGCGTAAACCACAGTGCTCAACACACACCGGGATCCTTCACACTTAACACATACAATGCCACAACATAAACCAGTGTTCGACGCACACCGGAGTTCTCCAAAACACACGATAACTCCAAAACAATATTTCCAAATACACATTACATTACACAGCACATTCGCAACAATTTGGGTCTAGAACTCAATTTCACAGTGCTCCAAATAAACATGCTGTACAACAAAACAGAAATTCAAAAGCTCAATTCCACAATGCTTCAAATAAACATCCTGTACAACAAAATCAAATACAATTTATCCTCCACTGCATACACGTGATGGCATACATGAACATATCCCCACAAAGCTGTCACTGGCAGAACAAAATGGAGCCCACATTAAATAAATCACCACTCCATAAAAACTCAAACTGCAAAAAAACTTCCTCTCCCAAACAACCAATACCCCATCTCCAAAACCCACTACACACCCATAGGCCAAGAGAAACTCAAAACCCAGCCACAGGCCGCCAACCAAGGGCGCCAACACCACATCTCCAGTACAGCGAAAATCTAACACAAACAGTGGTACTTGTCTAACCAGCATTTCCATAATGTTCATTCCCCAAAATGGTACCTGCCTAACCAGCATTCCCATAGTGTTCATTCCCCAAAATGATACCCGCCTAACCAGCATTCCCATACGGTTTTTTCCCCAAAATGGTACCTGCCTAACCAGCATTCCCATACTGTTCATTCCCCGAATTGGCAAAGTCAAGCCCTGGAGACTCCTAAAAATGGATCAAGTGGCCGGGTTTAGGGAACGAGTAACAGTTTCGGTGGTCGGGCGGGCCGTGATAGCCAAAGGCGAGGGAACCTCTTATTTATCCCCCACTGAATCAACATTAACCACCCCACCAGACCAGCCAGTCCGTAGACCAAAGAGTAATGCAAAAGTTACAACTACTGCGGTCCCTGGAAGAAACGGGGGAGATGGGTTTGGGTCCGGCAGACTTTCTAAAGCACATCCCGACACCGGCGGTCCAACTCGACCTACCGGTGGTGATTCACTAGTTTGGATTATAGGGGCCACCCTCAACCAGTCGAGCATCTGCTCGACCTAACCGAAGCTCATATGCCCTAACCTTCTCATGCACTTGGCCCACCTCTTTATCTAAGTCCAAAGATTTCTCCTACTCGACATGTACTTCGACCACTTCTCACCCCCTTCAATTTTTTGCAGTGCTTCCTCTATGATCATTAACACATTAACGGCCCTTAATCTGCCATGTCAACCAACGTGGAATGATATATATGGTATATGCAGACAAATCAAAAGAAATAAAGACTACTCAATCACAATCCAATCAAATACATTCAAAGACTTTCAGTAATTTTCCAATTCAGAAACTCACTGAAACAAATGAAAGTCAGTCCAAAGTGGAATGACATACGGTTGCTGCAAACAATTCAAAAAAAATAAAGAATACCAATCACAATCCAATCAAACAAATTCAAAAACTCTCAGTGATTTTTTATTTCAGAAACTCACTGAAATAAACGAAAAACCATCCACATATTTTGTCCCCTACAAAACACCAAACTTGACACAAAAAAAAAAATAATAGCGTCAACTCCTCACGCTCAGTGATCCTCCACTCCAGAAAATCACTGAAAAAAAAAAAATAAAACAGTTCACAACAGTATGTCCAAATTTGACACCAAAAATAACCCATAGTGTCAACTTCTCAGACACCAAAAATGGAAAATATTTAAACATGTGCATTGCTCATGAGTTCAGAATAATGAAACACATTCATGAACAAATGCACACGTGTTACCGCAGTTAACACGTTCTAGTGTGCCTATTCAGCTACATACATTAGCGAAAAATAAAAAAAAACAAGACCCATCTCCAGAACAAGCACAACACGTGTTATCACACAGTCAACGCGCTGCCACTTCTCTGTTAATCTTGCACTATTTCAATTTACAACTAATTATAACTAGGACACTAACGAAACCCAGGGTGGACCTGGAGAAAAAAAAATCAATTATCAATTGTACCCGAAAACCAAAGCAGGCCACCGGTGTTCAAAATAAATAAGCCTTCAGTCAACACGGTCCTGGAGGAATGCAACACATAATACAAACTGGGTTTTAGATTGGATCACTTCGAGGAGTTATAACTCCCGAGTTCAAATACAATCAAGAAATAGTCTGTCTTCTCAAGATGATGTCTTCTCAAGATGATAAACTGTATCAAAATTTAAACTCAATAAAAATCACGTATCGGACAACCAAAATGTAGGCAATACACATCTGGATTACTACATGAATTGACCCGATGAGCGATATTTTTAGCCGACCATTTGACAGCCGTCACGAACACCTACCAACCAGTTACACATCCACTACTGAGCTGTAACCACTCAGTACTGAGCTGTAACTGACCAGTACCAACCTGTTACCAACCAGCTACCAGGAAGATATGTACACATTCACTACTGAACTGTAGCCATTCAGTACTGAGCTGTAACTGAGTGGTACCAACCTGTGACAGAACAGTACCAATCAGTTACACATCCACTACTGAGCTGTAACCACTCAGTACTGAGCTGTAACTGACCAGTACCAACCTGTTACCAACCAGTTACCAGGAAGATATGTACACATTCACTACTGAACTGTAGCCATTCAGCACTGAGCTGTAACTGAGTAGTACCAACCTGTGACAGAACAGTACCAAACAGTTACACATCCACTACTGAACTGTAACCACTCAGTACCGAGCTGTAGCTGACCAGTACCAACCTGTAACAGAACAGTACCAAGCTGCTACTGATCAGTACCAATCAGTTACAGATGGCAATTATCCACCCAGTACTGAACTGTAACCACTCAGTACTGGGCTGTAACTGAGTGGTACCAACCTGTAACAGAACAGTACCAACCAGTCACACATCCACTACTTAACTCTAACCACTCAGTACTGAGCTGTAACTGATCAGTACCAACCTGTTACCAACCAGTTACCAGGAAGATATGTGCATATCCACCACTGAACTGTGACCACTCAGTACTGAGCTGTAACTGACCAGTACGAACCTGAAGATATGTAAATAATATGCTTTGAAAAATCATTATTAATCTATTTTTGGAGGAAAAAATAAGTTTTGGGATATTTGGGGAATTGATAAAAAATGTATTGTCAAGATATTTTTTATACATTTTCAGAATACATTATTGATGTCTTGGATAATTCTATGTATATGTCTAGTGAGTGGCGATCACCCTGTGAGTGGTCCAAGGCGGTTCGCTGGTGATCGCTAGCCAAACTGCTGAACCAGCATGGGTCGGAGCTCTGCTGGTGCATGTTTAAAAGTTTGCCAGTTACTTGCTCACAGTGAAATAACTTTGAGTGTGACATTACCCTCCCCCCCCCCTCCAATATGTCTCTACAGGAGAGCTGTGATAAGATATTCATTTACTAAGATCTGTATTATTCGGTATGCTATGTGGGATCACAAATATCAGAGATACCCATCAGTCCAAGAAGATAAATAAAGGATAAATAAATAGCTGTCATACACAGTAAAAGATTTCCTGAATTCAGATCTTGATCTGATCTGCACGACTGTCTCATAACAAATTACACGAGGTAAGCTTTGCATACTTCAAGTCTTTATTTTATGTATATTACATCTTTCTGTAAACCAACATGAACCCGGATCAATCTTACAACTGAAGAATGTCCGTAAATTGGATGTAATATTTATGATCATGAAACGAGTCTGTAATTTGAAATACACTAGCAAGCATGTGAAGCAGGCAGGAATAAGTGTCCTCGCAATTGAGTATAAGGTAAAACGTGGTAACTTTGACACAACTTTATCACCAAGCTGGTTTGGAGACCAGAACCCACTATGTCAACACTGGGTACCATTAGGAATCCACACTGGATACATTTGGACCTGTTCTGATTAAGTGTGATAACCACAGATATTTATTGCATGTAAATTTTAAGAAGAACATGTGTCAATGTTACCCCATGGTGAATGCCCTGGGGTAACATTGACATGCATCATCAAAGTCATAGCAAACCAGCTGGGGTAACTTTTGACATGTTGAGCCGGGGTGACTTTGACATCATCATGGGAATCAGTGGTGAACGTGGTGTCAAAGTTATCCCAAATACACAAATTTACTGAAAATAGTGGCAACAAGAAAGAATTGGATGAAGCTACTAACTACATCAATGATTACTACTTCTAAAATAGTATATTTTTACTATAAACTCAAAACATTGCAGATCTTCACCATACATGTAGAACTTTTAACAATTACACCAGTGCCAACTACAACATGTTAAGTGGCCATCTTATGAAGAGTGTCACATGGCTGGCCATCTACCCCCTGCTGCCTCAGCAGATAACAGCATCTTATATATAAATATGAGATAACTGTCTATGAGCTGTAACAGTAACTGTATGCTAATAATATAACTAAAACAAAAAGGTGTCAAAGTTGTCCCACTGTCAAAGTTACCCCACGTTACCTTACTGGGTATATCTGCTTGCGTGCAAAATTTGTGTTGATAAATTTACAAGCTCTAAGATTCAACATTTAAAGAATTAGGAAATATTAAAAAACACTAAAGTAAGTCATTGGTCAATGTTCTATTTATACCACTTTATCACATTCCCTGCTGAGTCACTACTGCTAGACTAGTATTTGGTCCTTGGTCAATAATTTGTCGATCGTGTTAAATGTCCAATCATCAACTGATCATGTTCAATCAGTATGTTGTGGTTAAAAGGTATACTGGACTGAAATACACACACTTTAAATTTTGTAAGTAGTATTCTGAACAGGTTATGTTGTTGCACTAAAGTTAACTGCAATGTTGGTTTTCTGGAGGAGGTAACCTGTTGGTAACCTGATTGACAGTAGTAATTGTCATCATGGAGAGATGTTGATAGTGCTCAGTTTTCACAAGTATATGCATGTATCAGTGGTTTCTGAAGAATTTTCCCTCAGCAGCTAGGATTCATCCTCATTTGTCGTGTTGTGGTATGAACAGGAGAGGGTCTGAATTTTCAACATGTCTTGCTCTGGCTCTGTATTTAGTCATATCGCCTGGTACTGCAAGCTGAAAGATAAATGGAAGTTTGAGGTAACACAAGAAAAAATAGGAGCAGTTTATTAGCACATGAACAACATGGTTAGTAAATAAAACATCCAGAGATATATTTGTAAGGATGGATCAGCATCTCCTTGGTTGGTATTAGACATTGTTCAGATTATATTTTAGTACCATTTTTCAAGTTTGGCATATTCTATTATAAAAGGTACCAAAATCTGTCATAGAAAAAATCGACATTAGCAACATTTCAAAATCACGATAACCAAAGAAAAACAAAATGAATAGCTGTTAAACCTTTATAATATACTTTTCATTATCTGTTCACTACTGACTCATCAAGCTAGTAAAAAAATTTGAGCAACTGGGAATAATGAGAGATGAGAAAAAAATGGTGTCTAACATCAGCTCTGTCAAGGTAGATAACACAAAAATTACCAACTTGTGATCTTGCCTAATATTGCCTAAGCATAATTTTGAGCACTGGGAAAAATGTTGCTAACGTCATTTGTATAATATTGCTAATGTCATGTGAACATCATGAAGCATTCAAAATGGATTTGACAGAACGACGTTCTCCAAATTCACATCAATGAATTTTGCTTGGTGTTTCATCATCCTTTCAATCCATTCTGGGGTGATAATTGTATACAGTTTGGATTATTAGCTTCTACAAACAATAAATTAAACACAAAAATGTGGGTCTGTCATAGATGAAAAATGAAAACGGTAGATGGTGGTACCATTTGTAATAGGATACGCCTCTTGCAAATGGGCACCTGATTTTCCTTCTTATGCTCTCACCAAAATATATCCCTAAACATTTGGACCAAATGGGGGACTTGCACAATACAAACTATCAAATATTAAAGATTCTGTAATTGTTCCTTCCTGATTGTCAATTGGTCCAGTTGACTAATCAACTGAGAGAACTAGCATTTGAGTAAATAACAATAGAAGATCCCTCAAACCAAGATAAGGGGTTTGGCACCCATGATATTTTATTCTTCAATAATTTTACTAGTAAAGCGTGACTGTCCATATCACAGGGAAGACCATATTTACATCAACCACTTCCAAAAATTGAGAGAAACTATGCTCAATGGTTTGCGTTTATTTCAAACTAGCTTGATGCTGCCAGCGTAACGTCAACAAGTGCGAATTCATCAGTGCACGTGGCACAATGGCAACACTGAACCGATCACAAAAATATTTCGAACCTGTTTGTGATTATTTCGAACCCGTTTGTCACAATTTTATCCTACATGGTTGTCTCAAAGCAAGTACTTAGCCAATGAATGTGCGAGTTTGTGGCAGAGATAGTGACAATGTACAAAAGTGTATTGATATCAGTGATAAAGGGCCGCATCTCTGTGGACAATGAATTAAGAGTAAGAACAAGCGCTGGATGAGCGCAAAGACCTCCGTCGAGGCAACAGGGTCCGTAGCGTAATACATCACTGAATAACATACGGCCGGATGCCAAGCTCAATTTTGCATTTGTTGGACGTTAGCTTCATCAATGGTAATTAATCTGGGATTGAGGGTTCCTCACTAGCATGTCCAGACAGGGATGTGAAAGTCACATTCCCAGCAACTAATTTTTGTTTGATTTGACGTGCTTGAAATATTGGGGTATGGAATAGAGTATATTGATGGAAAACCTGGAAAAGTGAGACATTAGGCCCCATCCCACCCACACCTCCCCATGAGAGGATCCCCTCACCCAAATCAACACGTTAGCGACAGAAATGAGACCCTGTGTGCCTAGTTGTACCAACTTGCTTGTGATTTTGTGCTATAGGCCCAACACAGCAACACTTCATAGTTTGTATGTGTACAGTATAGCATCATCATTGATGAGAGAATGCTCTTCAAAACCCACCTGATTTTACCGACACTTCGTTCTGATCTGTCTCAACATCATATGATGAGGATTCAATGCGCTCGGTATAATTTTGTATACTGGTGTTACAGGTCACCTTCGCCTTCACCTTACTGTATCAATGACCATGGACTTGTACATGTATCACATTCACATTGAATGGTGATGGCTGATGAGAATATTGCCCCTATGGAACAAATGACTGGATTCCACGCAGCAAATATTTATTGTGTAACAGTGAGAAGAAAATTAATTGTATAAACATTCCAAGCCTCATTGAACACAAGCCGCACCATACTTGATATGAATATAACGCGCGTACATTAGCTCGCTTGGACGTCGCTTAGTTAAATATGGACAGACTCGCAAAAATCTCAAAATTTTCAAAAGCCACAAAAATGCCCTCAGCTTGTACAGAGTAAGTAAAAATACTTATGTACAACTTGATGTTTAGAAATGACTGTGTTGAGCGGTTCTATTCCCAACTTCTCTTTTATTCTATGTCATAGAGGACAGGGTTTGGTAGATAATTAAAAACTGTATTAACTCGGCTTCACATTTTAGAGAATGACTTTAATTGAGCCAAAGATGAAAGAGAAATACACTTATAAAAAAATCTATTTAAAAAAATATCTGTATATATGTTTATATTAATTTCCATAATTTATTGAAAACAACTATACGTAGACTTCGACCACCCAATATCACACAGGCCAGGCAACTGTGAGAACAAGTGAAAGATACCCATCGAGTTGAGCGGATTTGCAGATAAACAACAACAAAAAATTGCACTTTGTGCCTCACGAGGCCCTTCTCCATAGAGTGCATGCCAGTTATTTTTCTAGACTACAACAACAACAGTTTTTGCCTGTATCACAGTCCGAGCTTCCGATTACCCTTCAACCTTACCCAGACGACGGATAATTTTTGACAGATTGTCCGGCTAGGTTGTTGATCGGATTCACAGATCATGAATTCCACCGTGACGGAATCACCGTTGGGAAGACTTTTTCTTTATTCAAAGTCATGTACTCGGAAGTTCCGTGGTCATACCCATGTAGTTTCAAGTTTAGTTTGCTATTCTATATGACATCTGTTTACGGATCCATGAAAAATCTACAGATGATCCAGCATTTTCAGTAAATCATGCTTCGAAATGTTCGTGACGGAATCACCTGAAACGGACATGACTCTTGACTAGTGTTGCTTGTCTATTTTTTTGCTGCTCTGTTTCAATCTGACTATTCTTATATGACATCTCTTACTAACATACAGTACCCAAGGATGATAAGATTTTTTTCATCGTGAGAAAAACGCGACTGGATCATCCCAGGGGTTAAATCTAGTCCGTGACGGAATCGACAAAAAATCGTGATGGAATCACGAGTGCGCTTTTTAAATCTTATCGGTAAAAGTGCTTTATTAATTACACATTTTCTTCAAAAAAATATTCCTAGAGTGAATTTATCTCTTCTACTTAGAAAATTAAAACTCTGACCTCTTATTTTTACTAAGGTATACAGCTCCCGCCACATGCATATCTTTTCTGCAGATGTTTCAAAATAGTATAGTTTTCAGTAAAGTGCAATTTTTCTTCTTTGACAATTTAGAATTTCCCGAGTTCTTCATGTTAAAAAATTGCGGGAAAAATATTTCGCTATTAAAACACATCTTCTCTATTATTGGCTTGTTCCCGGGGATCATAGGAAGCGAATAGAACAAACAGCATGCTAATATAGGGTCTACGACAGAATGTGGAGTGAATTTTATGCGAAAAAGGGCTGTTTAGCAATGTCCGCTTTTCCGTGGAATTCATGAGCGCACGATTGAAGTATCATGGGAAGATATATATTTCCAGTCGCTATCTCCCCCCCCCCCCCATCTTCAAACAAAAGGAAAAGAAAAAGCCGAGAGAGCGCCTCGTGAGGCAGAGTTATTTTTCCAGACTACAACAACAACAGTTTTTGCCTGTATCACAGTTCGAGCTTCCGATGACCCTTCAACCTTACCCAGACGACGGATAATTTTTGACAGATTATCCGGCTAGGCTGTTGATCGGATTCACAGATAACGATTGAAGCATGGGAAGATATATTTTTTCAGTCGCTATCTCCCCAACCCTCACCCCCCAACTAAAAAAAAAAGAAAAGAAAAAGCCGAGAGAGTTCTTCGGAGTTTTACGTTTTTGACCTCTGACTTTGAATTTGACTTCTCACTTCCGACTCGCATCCTGGTGAATGACACTCGTCCTTTATCTTTTTGCCGATTCAGAGATTCTCGAGGAAGTTTCCAATTAGAGGTCGGGTTGTAAATGAACGATGAACCTGTGACGCGGCGTCAACCAGACTAATTGACAACAAACACTTGTTTACAAGAAAACATTTAACATTTATATAGATCTTCAAACACGATATACATATACATAACAGCCGCGACTTTACAAAAAAACACTAATATTCACAAAACATATTACGAGACATATTACGAGACAGTTCGATTGTCACACACACACACACAGTTCAACTTTTTAATTCCCACTGGAGATAGCGAACTCCTGAAACACGGCCTGTTCTGCACACAGTCCAATGATACCCGTTAATCAACGTAATGTTCGGTCACGACCTGTAGCGTCTGTGCCGTACATCTAAACCCCATCCAGTGGCGAACAATACTTCCGGCCCAAACAGTTCCAACCGAACACACAAAACAGGTTTACTGCTAACGCAAATAACGAATCATATACGTTCTATGATGCGCCAAAATTATGTATTAGCTTGGTCTCCACGTGTTACAATTCTATACTGCAACATTGTTTTAATAAGCAGAATATGCAGTTCCGTATGGCTTATAATAATACATATTCCACAATCAAAATATATCTTCCTACTAATATACAAATGATTCACGAGCTCTGCATATGCAAATCATGTATACCTTCACACATACCGGACCGAACATGAAGACGTCAATTCTAAAATCAGACTATCTAATAATTTGTCCGGATACAGGTACTGCCCTTACAATATATGTAGCGTGTTATTAATTTTATTTTAATATAATTTCATATACACCACAACTGCTAACATTGAGTTTTACGTGTTTGTTCTACATCTACACTGTTATATGTAAAATCTGTACTGTTGCTATATTATGTTTCTTTCAAATAAATTTATTCAAAAGCAAGCGCCCCCCCCCCCCCTAATAGGCGTGGCTTGTGAGAGATCATTTGTTTACAAATATGTGTTTCGTTGTCAATTCCCTTCGGGCGTGGCTTAACATTTGTACAATGTATCCCATTAGATTTCTTTTGTAATTATGAACATATTTGCTACATTGTGCTTGACTGCCTGGCGTCATCTGGTACGTTTCATTCAGACTTCATGAATCGCTCAAGAAAGAACATTTCAGCACGAAATGCTCTCAAACTGAAAGTTACCTTTTTTGTTAATGTTATATACACCGTCAGCGTTTTTTGTCTCGTCCGACCCATCCACGTCTTTTGTTTTCAATATCCATTTTGTTATAACTTATAAACATAACAGCTTATTATACATATAATTTTAATAGCTGTACTGTCTCTGTCGCGTGTTTAGTCCTTTTTATTTTGATTGTTATCTGATTATTGTCGCGTTTCTGTTGCATGTCTGTATGATGATTATAAATATTTATATGCGGATAATAAATTCAACGATTTATAAAAAAATAAAAAAAAAATAAAAAATCCGTGACACTACTTTTCCCCCTAGGAAAAAAAAAGTGCATACTTTTTTTTCAGTCTCAATATCTTCAATATTTACAACCCGACCTATATTTCGGACTACTGGAACGATGCATCACCGCGCCTCCCTGTACTGGTCAGCCAATGTTGCCATTTGAGCAACGCTACTTGGTATTCTTTTCCCTCTCTTCTCTTTCCATTTCTCTTACCCTAACTCTTTCCTCTCTGTCAAATTTTTCCTTTACCGTCCCATCCACAAAGTCTAATAGGGCTTTCTCTTTTAGACCTAATCTCTCCCCTATGTCAAGCATTTTTTCAGAATATCCAAATCCATTACACTATCAATTGGTGAGGCATAAGGGACCATTCAAAATTTATCCTGAGGGGGGGGGCCGGTGGAATTTGAGGGGGGGTCACCAATAACTTCGAGCCCTACGAAGGGGGGTCATGTGTAACTAGACTGTGTGTAGAGGGGGGGTCATCAGTAACTTGATAAATGATGATGATAAATGGACAGCTGTTCAGCTAAGATTTCTTGAGCTTCTGTATGAATTTCATGTGTTTAATGTTGAAGAACCAGGGTGAACTTTAGATCAGGAAACACATGTATCAGAACACGGCTTTGTTTATTCATGGAGCCTATTAAACAGTAGGCTCTATGGTTTATCATAAGCCTAAACAACATACAGTACCATAGATAGACCTATGTTCTGTTAGCATTAATCTCTGTACAAACCTCCTGTAGTGTAGTAGGACATGAGACTGGTAAATGGCTTTATAATCATATTTACTCTTCTCAAGATGTATTAAAAGCTAGGCCCCTATTCAGCTAGATTTGAGTTAGTACACAGTGCATCCATAGCAAATCCTTTATCTAAACACATCCAGGTGCAGTGCAGCCTGGACCTTGTGGACATTGACTAGCTAAATGAATATAGTCTGAATTTTGAGACTGAAACAAATAATTTCAATAATTTATGCTGCCCCAAAGTTGAAGAAATAAATTGTGGCGTACTACAAGACAAGTTGCACTGACGGTAGTTAAAGTCATGATGAGGATAATATTATAAAATATAATAATTTTAATAGTTTTATAATAATAAAATGCTGTCTATTTTTTGCAGGGTTTTTGTAGCGAAGCCGACATGATGAATGCATGAAATTAATCATGTCGGATTCGTCCGTATTTTTATAAAGTTAATCTCTGTGTCAGTATAACGAACATAACCTCATTGTTTCCCTGAGCGGTTGTATGTAGTATTATCTATCATAATTATGCAGTATGACATAATTTTTCCTCAAACCGGTGAATGCGAATAAATACGTCATACAGAATGTAATCTCCGAGCTCCTCGCAGTTACGTCGTAGTGCAGAACTGTGTCACATTCCCTGTCACTTTTTCATATGTATAATACCATACCGCGAATCAGTTTATCAACGAATAGCTCTTCATATTATTAACGTGTTTTCAATCGGTCTTATATAATTTCACACTCCATCATTTTAGTGCCCCTGGCTATGTTGGAATGGTGTACGGACATTTCCCCCTTGGACATTTCCCCCAGTGGACATTTCTTCCAGTGGACATTTCCTCCACCCTATATTTTTAGGTTATTTTGAACATGGTTTTTAAATAATTTTGTAATAACGCAATTTTTTTTCTATATATAGAGATATAAGGATTTCCACATATGTGTTACGATAATTGAGTCACAAAGTGATAAGTTATTATACATATCAGTATTATACAGTCAGCACATTTTAAAACAGTATAAAAGATGTATACATGGTATATAGCGTAACATTAACTGTTCATAGGTTGGTGTCATGAAGCCATTTGATGAGCATAAAACCGAACTGAAGTGAAAACTGAGTTAAAAAATAGAACAAAATAATATTGTTTAAAAATACATCTTTTATTTTACCACAATGTGATATGTTTTCTTAAAATGTTAAAATATATAATATGTATATGATTTATATGTTATCACTATGTGATCCATAAAACATAATATTGTTTAAAAATGTGCTATATAATATATGATGTGCCAAATTATTTAAAAACTATGTTCAAAATACATTGAAGGAAATGTCCACCGGGGGAAATGCCCACTGGGGGAAATGTCCATGGGGGGAATGACCTTGTGGTGAGATGGCGGGGGGGGGTCATTGATAAATATGGTATCAGGTGAGGGGGGTCACTGGTAACCTTCCAGCCAAAGGAGGGGGGGTCACACATAACTTATAGGGTCATCAGCTGAATTTCCACCGGCCCCCCCCCCTCAAGATAAATTTTGAACGGTCCCTAAGGCACTACCAATAAAAATATGATAGCCACAAAACAGAACGATACAGCTAGAAGTATTTTGGAGATCATGGTATCGTACACAAAATAAGCGTCTTGGAGAAAATGTCTTAATCATAATCAGAACAAGCAGTATAGTACACTAAGACGTCACACAGACAAAAAACTATTCAATACAGAATATTCACACTGTCAATTAATCTGGAATTGCTACAAATTGAAAAGTTGTTAATTTTCGATTTTACTCAAAATTCCCGGACAAGCCCCCAAAATGTCACGATGAACCTGTGACGCGGCGTCAACCAGACTAATTGACAACAAACACTTGTTTACAAGAAAACATTTAACATTTATATAGATCTTCAAACACGATATACATATACATAACGGCCGCGACTTTACAAAAAAACACTAATATTCACGAAACATATTACGAGACATATTACGAGACAGTTCGATTGTCACACACACACACAGTTCAACTTTTTAATTCCCACTGGAGATAGCGAACTCCTGAAACACTGCCTGTTCTGCACACAGTCCAATGATACCCGTTAATCAACGTAATGTTCGGTCACGACCTGTAGCGTCTGTGCCGTACATCTAAACCCCATCCAGTGGCGAACAGTAATGCAACTTTTTAATTCCCACCGGAGATAGCGAACTCCTGAACACTACCTGTTCTGCACACAGTCCAATGGTACCCGTTAATCAACGTAATTTCCGGTCACGACCTGTAGTGTCTGTGCCGTACATCTAAACCCCATCCAGTGGCGAACAATACTTCCGGCCCAAACAGTTCCAACCGAACACACAAAACAGGTTTGTACTGCTAACGCAAATAACGAATCATATACGTTCTATGATGCGCCAAAATTATGTATTAGCTTGGTCTCCACGTGTTACAATTCTATACTGCAACATTGTTTTAATAAGCAGAATATGCAGTTCCGTATGGCTTATAATAATACATATTCCACAATCAAAATATATCTTCATACTAATATACAAATGATTCACAAGCTCTGCATATGCAAATCATGTATACCTTCACATGGTATCAGTATGTGGAGACTAAGTACCGGACCAAAAATGAAGACGTCAATTCTAAAATCAGACTATCTAATAATTTGTCCGGATACCAATCCGTGACACTATCTGGAATGCGAGTTTTTCTTTCGTGAAAATTTGCTTTTTATGAAAGCGCAGGTTTGTCTTCGTCGCATACCAGCCATCTGTACCAGCGCGAAGCTATAAGTACACGCGCGAATTTAGTACCCTCGAATAAAGAGACCCGGTGGAAGCGCTGCAAAGGATACACACCTTTTGTGACGTAAGCATTCATTTGTGTCCAGAAACTTTTCAAAATTTCGTCGGGAACCATGGCAATCCCTATTGGAAATCACACGAGTCGTGGATTCCCCATATGACAATTATTTGGCGGGAGATTTCACGTTGCGCTCCTAGACCTCCGTCTGATCGACGGAGGTAAAAACAGTCCCATCTGCCAGGTGACCCTAAAGCATCTCTTCCATGTAAAAAAGTTACTGATATAATGGACCAGATAAGCTTATCTTCAGGGCCGTAGCCAGGATTTACTGAGGGGTGGTTCGCCTTCACTCCAAAAGGGCACATCAGGGGGTTCGCTGTATGGGAAAAAGGGCAAATAGGGGGTTCGCTTCAGTTTGAAAAGGGCATTTATATCATAATATGAGAAAAATATATAATATTTCCGAAAGGGGGGTTTTCCCGAACCCAAAATAACCCCCCTGGCTACGGGCCTGATTTTGACGTTTACGATACACAGGCATAATTCAGCAAAATATTTTAACGGGTAAAATATGTGACAATGCATATCTCTGCAAGGAACTAAGAATCTTCTAAAGAAAGAATGTCTCAATAAGTCGAGCACCCGTGGGGTTCCCGGGTGTGAAAAGGAATATGACCCCAAGCCCACCCATGTGGTTCCCGGGTGTGAAAAGGAATAGGACCCAACGTCGTGATATGACTGAAATATAGTTGAAAGCGACGTTAAATCATATTCACTCACTCACTCACTCTAAAAGTCGATTAATAGTAGCCAAGATATTGTCTGGATAAGTTCTGCCATACCGACAGGGACTGCATACGAACATTCCCTTCCCCTTAAAAAGACGGGGGGGGGGGGTTAAGAACATGAGTGACAGATGTGTTTATAACTTGTCAAAATACATATGCGGTACCGGTATCTATTACCCACATACCTATTCCTGGACATTTTTCTGAAGACTGCAGAGTAGGCCTACCCTCCATATTCCCCATGTCTTACTGTATTTTACCTGGATGGAATAAAAATGTAATATGAAATTGGTCATTTCCTTTGAAAGGGTTTCATACAAATTTTTTAGTGATATATAATTTTCTTTTTCACATTAACCTTTCTTCCTTGAATAAAACCTGCAATTATTTGAATATTGATTGAGTATTATCTTGATTCTCTCTCTAATATGAAGATCATTTTTGGTGAATAAATTTTGCTTCGGTGTTATTTTAGCCTCCAAAATCGTACCGTATAGCCTCGGGGCAACCCAGCCTCACATCTGGTTGTTCCCGTCCATGCCTGAGGTACGGCTTCAATATGATTAACATTAATTTAGGAATTACAGATAAATTGCCATAAATAATGAAAAACAAAAATAAAATCCTGGTGCGTGTGACGATTTTCTGATATTATCGGACGATGCATAGTTCACAAAACGTCGAAGTTTCAGAAATATTTGATGTACAGAGATCAATTGAATTACGGAAAACCGGTGTACATACAGCCATTGAATCTTTACCCTACGGGTGTCAGAACAGTTATCGGACAGGTAAGTTATATGAACAGTCACAATCAAAGCGTGACTGAGATACATCTTTTTTTTAGATGACGACTCTATAACGAATATTATGGATTAAGAATACTGATCAGCGATACGGATTTGATATTTTTGGAACATCATGATGTCTTGCCGGCATCATTGAAAACTGTTGACCGCTTCTATCTTGCAGGAAACAAGCCTATGTTTATGTATACTATGATTGTCTTTTTGAATTTGGTGCTAATACTGTTATGTGGAAAATGGAATAGGTCTTTGGATTATGGACGCGGATATTCTCTAATGGACGACGGCTGGATTATGAATGACGGACTAGACGCTTGTAATGCATCTCGAGCGCACGTGTTGTGCTAGCTAAGATTCATAGCGTCTCCCTTCCCTCACCGCTATGTCTGACGACAAATACATTTTCCTGGTGGTAATTCGAACATCTCCATGGCGCACTTATTATTACATTTGCGCCCTATTGGACCTTCATTACTTGAGAAAAAGGGCCGCCGTCCGTCAACATTTTCTTGTCCGCTAAATATCTTCAGATTTATGAAGTCGGGCCTGACCAAACTTTGGTGAGAGCTTCCTGAATGTTGACAGATGAAATGATTAGATTTTCAGATGGCTATGATGATGTCATGATTTTTAATTATTTTTTTTATTGTTATCTATGCCCATCAACATGTTCTTGTCCGCTGAATATCTGCAGATCTATGAAGTCGGGTCTGACCAAACTTTGGTGAGAGCTTCCTGAATGTTGACAGATGAAATGATTAGATTTTCAGATGGCTATGATGATGTCATGATTTTTTTTTAAAAAAATTATTATTTATTGATGGCTTAGCTTCTGCACTGTTATCTATGCCCATCAACATGTTCTTGTCCGCTGAATGTCTGCAGATCTATCAAGTCAGGCCTGCCCAAAATTTGGTGAGAGCTTCCTGAATGTTGACAGATGAAATGATTAGATTTTCAGATGGCTATGATAATTTCATGATTTTTTATTTTTTAAATTTTTTAATTTATTGATGGCTTAGCTTTTGCACTGTTATCTATGCCCATCGGGAACCCTTGGTTGCATGTTTCGTTGTGAATTTTGAAGGTTCCCTGATACAAGAAAGCCTGGTCCATTCATGATTATTATTGAATGAAGGACAACATTTTTCTTAAATTTTGCTATTAAATCATTCTATTCTACATCATATGATTTATTCTAAAACTTTTGCATGAACCATATTTGTGTCCACGCATTTAACTGGTACAACATAATGCTTGTTCCCGTCCATGCCTGGGGTACGGCTTCAATATGATTAACATTAATTTAGGAATTACAGATAAATTGCCATAAATAATGAAAAACAAAAATAAAATCCTGGTGCGTGTGACGATTTTCTGATATTATCGGACGATGCATAGTTCACAAAACGTCGAAGTTTCAGAAATATTTGATGTACAGAGATCAATTGAATTACGGAAAACCGGTGTACATACAGCCATTGAATCTTTACCCTACGGGTGTCAGAACAGTTATCGGACAGGTAAGTTATATGAACAGTCACAATCAAAGCGTGACTGAGATACATCTTTTTTTTAGATGACGACTCTATAACGAATATTATGGATTAAGAATACTGATCAGCGATACGGATTTGATATTTTTGGAACATCATGATGTCTTGCCGGCATCATTGAAAACTGTTGACCGCTTCTCTCTTGCAGGAAACAAGCCTATGTTTATGTATACTATGATTGTCTTTTTGAATTTCGTGCTAATACTGTTATATGGAAAATGGAATAGGTCTTTGGATTATGGACGCGGATATTCTCTAATGGACGACGGCTGGATTATGAATGACGGACTAGACGCTTGTAATGCATCTCGAGCGCACGTGTTGTGCTAGCTAAGATTCATAGCGTCTCCCTTCCCTCACCGCTATGTCTGACGACAAATACATTTTCCTGGTGGTAATTCGAACATCTCCATGGCGCACTTATTATTACATTTGCGCCCTATTGGACCTTCATTACTTGAGAAAAAGGGCCGCC